>CM053513.1:52187578-52353643 GCA_028627145.1 Eidolon dupreanum
TTGTCAAATCCAATGCCATGAATACTTACCCCTTTGTTTACTTCTCACAGTTTTACAGTTTTATTTATTACTTTTCAGTCCTTGATTAATTTTGAATTAATTTTTATAAATGGTGTAAGGTCAGTGTTCAGCTTAATTTTTTTATATGGATATCTAGTTTTTCCAACAGCACTTGATGAATAATTTTTATTTTTTAAAGGAAAAATTCTTATTTTTATTATGCCCTTTTATTATGTTTGCTTAAGTTTGTCATATTTTTCTGTAACTTTAATTTGAAAAGATCTTGGCACTACAACTGCATGAATGTCTGGATACACACACACACAGATACACACAGACACATACACATCAGTAAATATATAAACCACAAAAGTTGTATATGTATGAAATCCCACTAGTCTACTTGGGAGAATTATAGAAAATAAGACACCATGAGACATATAGGCATCGCTGAATTTTAGAGAAAGGTTTTCATAACATTTTTAAGAAAAGCAAAAGTAAGTTTCTTACCTTATTGTTTAATCTCTACTGTATATTTTTATGATTATAATAGAAAATGATAATTACAACATTCTTCAGATTTTTAAATATAATAGTGGTAGGTCATGTATAATGTAATAACATAAATTTAATCAACTTTGATGCACACATTTTATGATTAAATATAAAATTTATTTGAGACAAACTAATGATAGTTATACCTTTGATAATTATTCTTTAATAAATCACATACACTTTTGTTAAAACTTTTATCATGAGGACATAATTTAATTATAAATAACTATTTTGGGAATCTGTAAATATTTTACAAATGTAAACTACTTCCAGTAAGAAACCTCAAGTGAAATCTAATCAGATTTTACTATTATTTTGGTTTCTTTGGAAGCTGAAACTTCCAGACTTATTATTTTAAAATATTGTTTGTTAGAAAAAAATTTAAAAATAATTAAATGTACTAAAAATATTTTAAAAAATTAACATAAAAATACTATGTTCATATAATAGAAAGATTTCTCTTCTGACTTTATAGAATTCTAGAATTTATAGAATTCCTATTTCAAGAGAGGTAGACTGTGAATTTTGAATTCAAAGGGCTGAAGAAAGTTATAAATGAAGAATGTGATATATATTGACCCTTATGTGGAGTCAAATTTTGGAAGAAATAGAACAAGCCTATACAATTTCACAGTTTGTATTTTAGGCTTTGTGTCATTTTCTTCCACTTACATGATATATAAAATAACTTGTGAATAATAAAATAATAGGAAGAATATTAATCAATCAAGAGAATTCAAATATTCCAATATAATATTTAACATAAATATTTGGGTTGAAAAGTCAAAACAACTAAGGGTCAGAAAAAAAAATGAATGAAAAATATTTTGAAGATTTTGCCTTGCCATTTGCTAGCAGCCATTGGGTTCCCTTGATTTTCATTAGATACTAGCTGTACTACTTCATTTAAATATTGTGTTGTTGATTATCTCTAGCAGAATAGAACTTTCACTTTTTTAAAATTGGAATAGCACTTCATATTTGCCATGCTTCAGTCATGTTTTTTTTTTTTAAATTATTTCTCAACACATTGAAATGTCTATTTAATGCTAGGTTATCTTTACTGTTTCTACAAAGGCTTATTGAATTATAACTGTTTCTAATTAAAGTTTTAAGCTCATAAGTAAATGCAGAAATGAAACTCCTCACTAAGTTATAAGCCACCAGTAGACTATGTCTAGCATTCGCAGTTAATTTGTTGAACATCTATATGCCAGGCATTGTGCTAAGTCCTTGGCATATTATAGTGAAAAACTTGGAACTTAAGTGATACAGACAAGCAAGCAGGCAATTAAAATGTATGGTAATATGTTATTAAAGTTCTTTTAAAAGTTTTTAGGGTGTCTCATAAATTTCTTAATGTTTGACAAAAATCACATTCATATCTATACGTATATTAAATGACAGAAAACAATTTTTGACTCTAAAAAATTAAAATCAAACTTTGTAAGGAAAAATTTTTTGCATTTTTAATGGGATTACATGTCTGTTCTTGATTAAGTGAATTATGCTGGAGAGCTGTGTTTGGTCATTTGTAAAGAGGTCAGCAGAATAAGGTCATTTGTTTTGTAATGTAGTAGAAGGTTTTTGTAATTCTTTTGGACACCTGGTTTTAGGTAGTATTAATAGTTTTCCTTTTTTATCTGTTATGAGTATAAAAAAAAGTAAAATGGAATGATCAAAATTCTTTATACTTCCTAGAAATTACATAGGCTATCTGACTTTACAATATAAAGAAAGAATTGAAGAGTAGAAGAATAAGTAAAGGATCAGCTTGTTTTCTTTAGAATATGTAAAGTTTTCACTAAATTAACTCTAGGATTTCTTCATGTAAAAAGCTAAAGCCAGATAACCTAACAGCAAAAACAACCCTATAACAAAATTTTTGGAATCCCAGAAAGGAATCCAATTACCTGAAATAGAAGAAATATTTGCATTTTAAAAATTTAGGAAAATGAAAGAATGAACCAGTGTTTTTAGAACTCATAACTGAGGCTGTACAATGAGATAGAAGTCTGGATTATACATTTAGAGATTATGAAGTCTGACATAGAGATTATGAAGTTTCTGATTGTGCTAAAGGAAAATGGTACAATATTGTTATACCTCATTTAAGTCATTCATAATACAAACGATACTGCTAAGAAATGAAAATAAATAGTACAGTCAATTCCTGATAATTAAGACATTACATTACCTGCTTTGGGGAAATTTTCCTGTTATTTTCTTTCATTTTTATTTACTCTACACTACCCATCTTTGACTATTTTGCCATTTGTTATTGATTATATCAGAGTAGTTATTAATACCAAGCACTAGGTTCTAAAAACAGATTTTTCTCTTTTTTCTTTTTTTATGTTTTCAAAAAGCATTTGTTAAATTAAGGTTTGTGGTTATTGGTTGAATGCAGAGCAGGGCTGCTACTTGGGCTGTACAATGGGCAATGTCAGAGGGAACTGACCCAAGTTCATTGCAGAGCCCACGTTAAATGCTGTCTGCATCATCTGTAGACGAAGCCTTTTTCCTGATTCATTGGTTTGGAAATTTATACAATCAATTTCTTTTATTTTAGTGATTAGTCTTCCTATATTTATAACATATACATTTAACAAATTAAAATGTGAATCAAGAACTCTACCCTTCTTTCAAACAATATAAGGAAATTAAATACTCTGACCTTCCATCTTCCAACTTGAGTGCTATTGTTGAGTACTTTTGTTGCATTTTAGCAATTAATATTTATTTAAATTTTCATCATATTTAGCAATTTCTTTGCTTACTCTTAGTTCTTGCATCCCAAGCCTTCCTTCTTGGTTCAATTTTCTTATTGCTAAGTTCCATACTTAGTAGTTATTTCAGCAAAGGTCTTTGAGTAGCAAATATTTCAGACTTATTGTGCAGGAAAATATTTTAATTTCACTCTTATTACCTGTGAATGATAGTTTAGCAGAATATAGTTAATAGTAATTTTTCCTCAGCACTTTGAAATTTTCTTCTGGCAAGTAGTATTGTTTATGGTTTGCTGTCAATATAGTTGTTCCTTTGTAGATAATTTGTGTTTTCTCGCAGGTAATTTCTCTCTTTGTCTTTGGTGTTCTACATTTCACTATATGTGGATCTATGTTTGATTTTCCTGCTTGGGATTTGCTGTGCTCCTTCAGTCTGAGAATGGCTCATGTATTTCTTTAATTTAGGAAAATTTTCAGTTGTTCCTTTAAATATACTTTTTGCCATTCATGATCGTCTCTCCATTGGGAATGCCTATCATACATATCTTGGAGATACTCATTCTATCATCCATGCTACTCAGTAGTCTTTTATATTTTCCATCTGTTTGTTCCTCTGTTTTGTATTCTGGGTAATTACTTTAAATCCATTATGATTCACTATTTTTCAGCTGTATGTAATCAACTCTCCAACCTATCTATTGAATCATTTATTTCAATGATTCTAATTTTTACTTCTAATGTAAATTTTTTAAAAAATTCATTGTTTTTCATACCGTTCTATGCTAACCTCATGGTTTCTATTCCTATCTTTTACAGAATACTATCTTCAGTTTTGGTGTACACATTCCCGCATTTCTTTAGGTGACTACTTTGAAAAGTCTTATTTGCTCGTATGGTTTGTAATCCTTGTGAACCTGTCTTCATGGGAAGCTGTTTTTCGTGGTAATCAAGAATATTCTGTATTATGGATATATGCCATCAGTTATTTCAATTTTGCCTCTGTATAGGTCTAATTGCATTGTAGATAAGTTCACCCTAATGTCTCACAGACACTTAAAAGTCAGTTTTCCTAAAAAGACCTTGTCATGTCCTTCACCCTAAACTTGCTTCTTTTCTTGTACATTTCCTTTCTCAATGAAGAGTACTGTACTAGTTTGCTGGCGCTGCCATAACAAAGCACCACACACTGGGTAGGTTAAGCAAACAGAAATTTATTTTCTCCCAATTCCAGAGGCTAGAAGTCTGATACCTAAATCTGTGTGTTTCATGTGTCTCTGTGAGTCTCTATGTCCTAATCTCCTCTCCTTATAAGGACATCAGTCATACTGGATTAGGGCTCACACTAATGACTTCATTTTAACTTAATTACCACAGTTAAGGCCTCCTTTCAAAATATAGCCACATTCTGAGGTATTGGGAGTTAGAACTTCAACATAAAAATTTTGGAGGGGACACAATTCAGGCCATAACAGGTACCAACCAGTTACTCAAGCCAGAAATCTGGACATTATTCTTCACTACTCTTTATTTACCCTCTTCAAGTAATCACTATTGAGTCTATTTTAAAGTTATCTCTCAAATTATCATCTCTATGAATCTTAATTGCACTTCCCAACTTCTGGCCAATGTTACTCTTTCCCCCTTAATGATAGTAATAACCTCCTTGCTGGTTTCTTTCCCTATAATATTATATTCTTCTACTCTTCCATGTGACAGAATAATTTTAAAAAATGTAATTCTTGTGATTATATCCTCATCTGTCCCTGCTAAAAACCTTTTGTAAGTTTAAAGTCCTTTCTATAGTTTATGAAGCTTTGATCTGAATGCAGCCTGCTTTTCTCTCCAGTCTCATTTTTTGTCTTACTCTTTTTATTAAAGCATTTTCAGTTCCCTGCCCAGGGCACACTCTTCAGCCTCTGGGTGTTTGCAGCTTCTACTTTATACTTAAAACAGTCTCCTTCCTCCCTTTCACCTCACTTATAATAACTGCTATGTGTCCTTTAGATTATGGAATAAAAGTTTTTCTATGAGGAAGAATTTCACTGTTCTTTAAATCAAGTGGCTTCTTAAACTGTCTCCGTACCATAGTACATGACACACCGAATTGCAATTGTCTGTTTATTGACTGTATAATTCTCTATTCTGGAAATTCCATTAAACAGGGTTATTCATGCATAGTTCACAATTGTGTCAGTAGTGCCTAACCCATAGTAGGCACTTAATAAATATTGACACTTGGCATATTCCATAACATTGTTATGAAAGAGTGGATCAAATGGCACCTTATTTTTCCTCATTGTCTTGTTTAAAAGCTCAACCCTACTCTCTTTTCTTGCTTTATTTTTTATACAAGTATTCTTATCTTGTTTTCTAAGTATAGATTTGCTTGTTTATTTATTGATTGTCTCTTTCTCTCGCCTCTTTCTCTACAACTGTAGAGCTTGTGCTCTAGACTAAGCATAGGTGAGAACCGAAGAGCCTACTTATGTTTTTATATGTCTGATGATGGAAGAAATTTTATACAAATTAACTTCTGGCTTCACATATTTCAAACCTTGGTGTCTTTAATAGGATAGTTCATATCAGTGTAACAACTCTGGCCCTATACCTTTGTGTCATGATGATAGGTGAGTTGTCACAGTGAGTAATGGGAGCATTTCTGGAAGCCATTTTTGTATTGGGGTAGATAGCAATAACTCAGTCATACAAGTGTGTCTGTAAAGCTCACACACACACACACACACACACACACACACATATATATATATATATATATATATATATATATATATATCTCCTGTTATACCTAAACAAACTCTATCCCCAAATTTCTCCTTAACTTCATCCTCCCAAAATGCCTATGACCATATCAGTGCCACTTAAAACCAGGGGAAATTAGAATGGAAAGAGACAGTGGACTTAAATAATCATGGTTATTTATTTACTTACTTACTTACACAGTTTTTACAAAACATGGCCATGTGAACATTGTTAGGAGTGATGGAAAGGTTTGTGCAAGTGAGGGTTCTTGAAGCTTAGCTTCATTCATTTCAAGGTAAACATGTGACAAAAACTACCCCTGTTGAAGTGGGTACACAGGTGAGATTGGGGCCTGGAGCCAGGCCCAGAGAAATCCACTAATTCCTCCCCTCTCATTCTGAGGAAGACCTTAAGAAACTAAGGTATTCCTAATCACAGATGAAAACAATTGACCTGTACAATCTTACTTGCCAGTGTCCTTTCTTTGAACATATAGCTTTAGAACTAGATTTGTAATAAGGAACATTCATTTTTCAAATATGGAGAGGAAGCACAATTCCTTTCAGCAGAAGAACTCTTTCATATTTTTAAGACTGGTCCTGTCATTTATTATCAAAAGAATAATTCAAACCTCTACTCCTGATGTGGTAGAAAATAGCCAGACTTTCAAGATCATATCAAAACAAAGCAGCAAAGGTCTTTTTTTGAAAGGGAAATGATGAATTGGTGCAGAGTACTGCTGTAAAGGCAGTGAAGGGTAGTGCAATCAGGCTGTGATTATAGGTATATTAACTCTATCTGCTGAGACATCAAACCAGTAGTAGTAATTAGGTTGCACAATATAAATGCCTGCCCATATGAACACAATTTGGTAAGTAGCATATGAAAGTTTCCAGCCATAACCAAGTAATATTATTCAAGAAGAGATGGTTTCGAAACTCTCCATGCACACCCTAGGCCCCTTAACATGGAAACTGCTTTAAGATTCAGGGATATTCAGCTTCCTGCTGTGATCTCACAGGCATGCAGAAAATGGATTCAGAATGCAGCTACCATCGAAGAATGAAAGTTCTTTTGTAATCAAACTGTGGTAGGTGGTATGTAGTTTAATTTCTAAAAAGAGAATGACTGCTTTAAAAGAAACTAGTCTAATATTTGTTAAAGTGGATAGAGATAATGATAAAATAAAACACAAATACATGGTTTATATGGTATACAAAAGTGAACTTTTTTCTTGGTGTCAGGATTGGGGACCTAATGAAGTATCTTCCAAGAACTTAGGAATTTGGATTTTTCTTCTAAGGATTTAACAAATCAAGTCCAAATATAATAGATATGATTATCTGTAAGAACAAATATGTGGCCAATGAGTAAGGGAACAGCTAAAACACCAATAAAGGTGGACTGGATAGCCATTGATTGGAGAAAGTATGGCAATGAGATTGTAACTGGGGAGAGGAAACTTCATCGATGATTTCATGCTCTATAGAACATGAGACTATTATGAGTCTTGGATACACTGATATATGATAGAAGAACCAGTGGTGACGGTGCCCATCTAAGCACCATCCAGTGGAGATAATGGCTTGGTCAAGTAGATATGTGTCTCTCAAGGTAAGCACCATGAGAGCAGAAACTCTACATTTCTTGTTTACTGGCATATAGTAGGTGCCCACTAAATAAATATATTTTTGTTTTGTGTTCATTAGACATAAAGAATTTCCCAAGTAGAATTGATTTTGTTATTGCAACAGGACCTTGATGGAGGTGGCTCAAGGCTGCTTTCTACAACATAGATAGCTTAAAGATTTTAAGTTGTGGTAAATCCTACTTGTTATTCTTAAGCTTTAAAAAAATAGTCATCTTTCGTTATTACTTTCTGTTAAAGATGTGATACAAATATCTACAAGCCAGAAGACATAAGCAGGCTAGCAAGATGTCCAATGTAGGAAAGTACACTATTAGAAAGAGAACCACTGCTTCTAGCCATGATTGTACCACTAGAGTAGAAAGGCTGTATTACTGCTCTTGTCAGTCATATTCAGCTGAGATGCTTGAAACTGAATTCCTGAGTCCTGGTGGTGCTGAGGAAATTGGCAGCAGTAGTAGAGGAGAATATTAATACCTCTTGCCTTATACAGTGTTTTGTAATTAGAGAATATGCAAGGTGACATGTTATCTTGGTGGACATCAAAGATTATTATTATATCATTGTTCAAGTGTAAAATCATTGTTAAGATTGGTGTCATGATTTTGGTTTTTCCCATTGCAAATTAAATAACTTGTGATTAAAGGATACTTCATTTCCTCATGTTATAAGAATTCAGAATTGAGTATTATTTTTATCGACAGTGCATTATGAAGTCTAGTTTTCTAGTTTATCTGTAGTCAGTGTTTAAATATATAGGTTTTCATGTTGTAGTTTGTTTATATAGTTACAAATTGAGAGTTTTGACTATTTTTGAATTCATTCATATAATTTAGAACAAAGATAGCACTTAGAGATTTGGACTGGAGAAAAATAAATGTAGTTAAACTCTGCAATAAGTAAAGAGCCTCCAAATCAAAAAATGACAGTCATTTTTTCTTGAGTTTAGCTTGGCTTACTTACTTCTAAGTGGGAGTAATAAATTTACCAACCTGTTTTAGTTATTAGTTTTTATTATCATTTATTTTTTTATTTTAAAAATAAGGTATGAGTTTGCTTTCATTGCCATGCACAATATAAGTTCAATGAATTTGACAAATGCATACTCCATTATAACCATACTCTTATCAAGGTATAGAACGTTTATGGTTTGTACCATTATGAGAAGAGTCTTATACAAGTGTTTTTATGGACATATGTTTTTATCCTATTGGAAAACACTTAGAAATGGAATTACTGAGTTGTAGGGTGAGAATGTGTTTAGCTTTACAAGAAATTATTAAACAGTTTTCCAAAATTGTTGTCCATTTTGTATTCCCACCAGCAATGTATAAGAGTTCTGGCTGCTTTATATCCTGGTCAATATTTGGCACTGTAAATCTTTAACTTTTTCCCCGTTCTAATGGGTATGTAGTGATAGTTCATTATGCTTTTACTTTGCATTTCCCTTATGACTGACATAGTTGAACATATTTTCATATGTCTATTCTCTGTTAATGTAACTTCCTTTGTGAAGTGTCTGTACAAATATTCTGTTCATCTTTAATTGGAATAAATGAAAATTTATCATCAACATTTTCTTTTACTTTACAAGAAGAGGAATAAGGTTGTGAAAAGTTAAAAATAATAGTATATTCACTAAAACAACCAACTAAATAACAAAGAAATAATTAAATAACCAAGAGAGTAGATAAAATGGAATAATAAATTATATTTTCATTGTCCAAAAGAAAACAGGAAAAGAAGAGAAAGGAAACAAAGAGTAGATGGAAGAAATGAAATAGAAATAGCAAGGTATGGACTTAGGCCCATCCATAAGTTGCATCATCAGTTATTTATTTTATCCTATTTTCTCTTTCTGAAAGTAAAATTACATTTATATTAATCTGTTTCATACTTTCCCACAGATCATAGAGTCTACATTTAATTTCGTAAAATCTTTTTTTTTTTTTTTTTGGTTTTCTAATATCTTCTACTTCTGTGCATTCTCCAGAATATCAGCTGAGCTCAAAACATCTCACTACCTTTTCTCTACCGAGCCTCACATTCTTTCTTGCTTATGCACAGTTAAAAATACAGCTAAAGGCTCAAGATGACTATGCCCTTGCCTGCATCTTTTTTTCTGGTGCACAATATAATCTTAGCTGATTTAAAAATATATATTTTAAAATATTATTTTGAGTGCAAGAAAGATAGAATAACTAGTATCAGAAGAATTTTATATATATAGGGAGAAAAAAAAGTTCACAATGACTAGAATTGTTGTTTGTGGTTTGTTACAATTTTTTGTTATCTGGACTCAATTCTTACAAAAGTATAATTTGCTAACATTGAGTACTGAAATTCAGAAGCATATGCTGGTACAGTCATATCACATATTGAACACTTCCATATGTGATAGTATATAGCTCATGCCTCCAAGCCTTCTCAGCATCTGCCAGCTGCCCCAGCTGCCCCAGTCTTCCCAGCCCCTCATTTTAGCCTGTCTGTACTTACCCATAATCTATCAATTTGAGGGTTAAAATCTGGCTTAGGAAGGGGACTACCTTACCTTACTTTCTATTTTTTTTTTTAAATCTTATATGGCAGGTATTTTTTATAAACTTCCTTAGATTATTCTTAAACCAGGGTGAGTACAATTAAGTAAGTAAAATATATAAATGAAACATAAGAGATAATTTCTAATTTCTAATTTCCATTAGAAATTACCTCTCTATGTCCATCTGGCTGGAACCCAACAGCTAGATTGTAAGAGCAGGTAGCTCCTGTACTAATGTAAAATTACATTGTTAACAGAGGCCTGCATGTTGGGTGTCATTGATTTGACAATGTACATTTATTCTACATTTTATAGTGAAAAATATAGGTAATTATTAGTGTTCTAAATTAGAGGGGATATGAGATTTATATGTGTTTGTGGATGGTAAGGAAAAAGGGAGAGATTGTTTTCATCTTTTCTGTAAACTAAGTGAAGCCTTGTTTTTTCTACTGCATCACAACTTGTATTCCTTTTTCCCCATATTGTTTGTCTGGCAAACCTGATGCACTTTTCAAGGCTAATGCTAATATCACCTTTTCTAGGAGGACTTCCTTGATCCTTAAGTTTGATCTTAGGGTACTTTTTTATGCTTTCAACATCGAAATGCCTCTTCTGTTGAATTTACCATACTCTTTCATAATTATTTGTTGAGGTGTTTGAGAAGTGTTATAGTAGAATGATTAAGCACTTGGCCTCTGGAAGTATACACCTTTGGATTTAATTTTACTATGACCAGTTCTTGGGCAAGTTGCTTAAAATCTCTCCCCCTCAGTTTGTTCATCTGTAAAATGGAATTACCATGGTAATCTATCTCATGGGTTTATTTCAAGGATTAAATCAGTTAACAAATTGAGAATAGTGTTTGAAATAGTAAATGTTTCTCCTGTCCTTTTCCTCCTTTTCTTACTGCTTCTTTTCCCCCTTCTCCTTCTTCCTCCTCCCCCTCTTCCTCCTTCTTTCTTCTTCTTCTTGTCATCTAAACTAGAATGTGAACTCTGGAAGCAGCAACTACCTAAATCTCATCTAAATCTTTCATTTCTAATTTCCCAGAACTTAAAAGAGTGCTTGATACAAGGAATTCCTTACTAGATCTTCACAAATAAACAAAGTCCTATATTAGACATGATTTTTGGGTGACATGTCATAGTTTAATAAAAACTAAACTATGTCATGAAAATGTTTTATGAAACTGAGCTAATAAAATTATCAGTATATCTTTCTCAATGATATAAAATCATTCCCTTTAATGGAAAGGATTCAATTACCTATTTAATAAACATTAATTGAATATCGACTATGTCAGATACTGTCCCAGCTACTTGGAAATGCAGAGGTGAAAAAGAACCTCTGCCTCCAAGGAACTAATTTTCTAGTGTAAAAAAGCGATACCATATTTTTTTTTTAAACTGAACATTTGGATTATTAGGAAAATTCTCTTAAATCTAGCAGTTGGTGATAGTTTGTGCAGAAATAAGAAAGCTTATTTTTCCACAAATTAATTTTGTTTCTCAAAGTCAGTAAGGTGATACCAGCATATTGATTTTTTTTTTACCAAAAGTTTTAAAAAATTACTTATTTCCTTATCTATTCTCTGATACATTAAAAAACTTAGAATCTAGTGGCTGGTTATGACTGGCATTTTTTTTTTTTTGATTGTCTGAAAACTATTCATGGTATTAGATATTGTCTGAAAAACCTCTTGCATTTCTTGGCTTCTTTCAGCAAATTACATTTGATCTTCCTTAGAACCATTACAAGTTGTTATGTTGAAATTTGGGCGCTCAGTCTTAAGTTTTTACCACTATTATCCATTTAATTCAATTGCTCAGTATGTAAAAGGAGTTCATTAAAATAGACCCAATACTTTTATGTTGTACTTCTAAAACAGTAGTAGTATGAATTCTTTTTTATTTTATTTTAAAATTAAATTTATTGGAATGACATTGGTTAATAAAATTATATAGGTTTCAAGTGTATAATTCAATAATATGTCATATGTATATTGCATGGTGTGTTCACCACTCAGAGTTAAATTTCCTTCTGTGATCTTATATTTGATCCCCTTTACCCTTATCTACCTCTCCCTCTCCCTCTGGCAACCAATAAACTGTTGTCTGTGTTTATGAGTTTTTTGTTTGTTTGTTACTTTCAGTTTTATATCCCACATATGAGTGAAATCATATGGTTCTCAACTTTTTCTGTCTGACTTATTTCACTTAGCATGATAATCTTGAAATCCATCTATGTTGTTGCAAATGGCAGTATTTCATCTTTTCTTATAGCTGAGTAATATTCCATTGTATATATGTACCACATCTTTATCCAATCATTTATTGAAGGGCAAAGCAAGTCCTTGAGCAACATTGACTTGTATGACTGAAAAAATTTTTTGAGAGATAATTTTACAGTTTTCCTTTCATGAGGATTTCATTTTTTAACTTTGAGTTATTCTATGTGCTTTATTTCCTGTTCCCAAGTTTTAGCTGATGTAATTTCTTCTATGGTACATATTTCTAGAGATAATTCCTCCAAAATGGTATGAGGCTATATACCAATCCTTAATTCTATGGCAAGTTTCCATCTCCTGAACATAGTTATCATTTAGGGCTAAGCCAGTTTTGCTTCTTTTCATTTATTTCTCCATCTGGCATTACACTCCAGAGCCTTTACCATTTACAAATTGTTGGCAATATTTACACCCAATTGTTTATGACTCACTAGGAATCTTTGCCAGATTTCTCAACATTTAGGATATTTTCCTATTTTATGTTCTCTCATTTTAACAGGGACAGTTGGAACATATGCTTCTTTATACTGTAATTTGAACTATGAATGTCAGTTTAAAAGTGGTTCCTATATTTAAATCATTTGCACATGTAGCCTCTTCTAAAAAGTCACAAATTAAAACATTTTGGGGAGCTGCTTTTAGCAGGCATGGATGCTAAATTTAAACAATGTCAAGTTCTGTAGATGAGATATTAGAGGAATAAAAAGTTATTCTAGTTCTTTAGGAAGATCGGAAATGTTCATTCTCTTTATACAGATTATAATTTCCAAAGATTTCTTTCTTATTTTCAATAGTGATAAAAGCATAAATTCTGTTACTCACTAGCTATGTAATCTTAAACAAGATACTAATAGCTTTAGACATGTTTCCTCATTTGTAAATATTTATATCCATGAGATTCTCTCTACAATACTGTAAAGAATTCTTTATATGGAAATTGTTTCCTAGAAAATATTTTTTATTGATTAGAAGTAGCTCAGAAGATATTTACATAAAAGATGAATAAATGGAAGGAAGAACTATGACTGATATATATTTTTTCAGATATAAGAATACCCGAATACACAATCATCTCACATTATTTATTTATTTATTTTTGCCTACTTTATTTTTTTATTTTTTTTTTTAATAATTTTATTTTTCAGCTATAGTTAACATACTATAGTATATCAGTTTCAGGTGTACTACATAGTGATTAAACACCTACATACCTCATAAAGTGATCATTCCAATAAATCTAGTGTCCCTCTAACACCTTACATAGGTTATTAATATTATTGGCTATATCCCTTATGCTATACTTTCTTTCTCTATGACTTATAGTAACTACCAATTTGTACTTCTTAATCCTTTCCTCCTTTTTCACCAATCTCCAACCCCCTTCCCATCTGATAGTCCTCAAAATGTTCGTTGTATCTATGAGTTTGTTTCTGTTTGTTTTTTCTGTTTTGTTTTGTTCTTTGGATTCCACATATACATGCAATCATATGGCATTTATTTTCCTCTGACTTACTCCACTCAGCACACTACCCTTTAGATCCATCATGCAATATCTTTTCTCATCCCCTTACTTTTAGTCTGTGTATTTTAATCTGAAGTGAGTCTCTTGTAAGCGGCGTATGTAATAGTCTTGTTTTCTTATACATTCGGTCACCCTATCATTTGATTAGAGCATTTAATTCTTTTTCATTTGAAATACTTGTTAATAGATATGTAGTTATTGCCATTTTTTATTCATATTTTTTTTTCTTTCTAAAGAAGTCCCTACAACATTTCCTGTAATGCTGGCTTGGTGATGATGAACTCCTTTAGCTTTTTTTTTTTTTTTTTTTTGTCTAGGAAGCTCTTTATCTATTCTTTGACTCTAAATGATAACTTTGCTGGATAGAGTAATCTTGGTTGTAGATTCTGGGTTTCCATCACTTTGAATATTTTGTGCCAAGCCCTTCTCTCCTGCAAAGTTTCTTTTGAGAAATCAACTGCCAGTCTTATGGGTGCTCCTTTATAGGTAACTAACTGCTTTTCTCTTGCTGCTTTTAGATTCTCTTTGTCTTTAAACTTTGGCATTTAAATTATGATATGTCTTAGTGTGGGCTGCTTTGGGTTCATCTTTTTTGGGACTCTCTGAGCTTCCTGGGCTTGTATGTCTATTTCTTTTACCAGAATTGGGAAGTTTTCCATCCTTATTTCTTCAATAGTTTTTCAACTTCTTGCTCTTCTTCTCCTTCTGGTACCCCTATAAGGTGACTGTTGTTACTGTTGTTACATTCCATAGACTCCTTATATTATCTTCATTATTTTGGATTCTTTTTTCTTGTTGTTTTAATTGGGTGTTCTCTGCTACCTTATCCTCTATATCAGTGACTCAATCCTCCACTTCCTCCATTCTGTTGATTTCCTCTAATATACTCTTCGTCTCAGATATTGTATTCTTCATTTCTAACTGGTTCTCTTTTATAATTTCCATCTCCATTTTTCTGTTTTTGTTTTTTTTTTGTTTTTTAATCTCTTTGTTAAAATTCCACTGATTTTATCTACTCTTCCTCTAAGTTCCTTGAGCATCCTTATAACCAGTGTTTTGAACTGGCAGATTGCTTGTTTCCATTTTGGTGAATTCTTTTCCTGGAGTTTTGTTCTTTTCCTTCAAGTGGGGTATGTTTATTTGTCTCCCCATTTTGGCTGCCTCCCTCTGTCTGTTTCTATGTATTAGGTAGGGCTCCTACGTCTCCCAATCTTAGTAGAGTGACTTTATGTAGTAGGTATGCAATGGGGCCCCTTAGAACAGACCTGAGAGGGGTCCAGCAGCAGGCCAAGTTTAGCCACAGCCTGTGTACCTCCAGGTCCACCTGCTAATAGTCACCAAGTAATCCACACATGGCTGCCACTGTGTGGGGCTTACAGATGCCTCAAGGGGTCAAGTCCAAAGCAGGCTGGCTGCCACTAGTGCAGGGTTTGGGCTGCTCAGCAAGAGGTATAGAGCACTCTGAGGCCAGATGCTGCTTCTTTGGGTTTTGTGAGCCTTTGAAAGATTTTATGAAAGTTCACAACAGGAGCCAAGACAGCCCATTTGTATGGAATAAACCACTGGAAGTGGCATGGGTGGGGCCACAAGTTGGAATATCCTGGGTGGAGCGACCTGTGTTATCCAGGTTGAGGGTGTGGACTCTGCAGGTTGGGAAGGGGGAGGGCTCAACAAAGAAACAATGGCTTCTGCCTATACCTCTGTCTGGGAGCAAACCGCCCTTCCAACACTTGCTCTGAAGCCCAACAGCTCAGCACCTCCCCATAAGTCCCTGGCTCCTCTCAAGCAGCTGCCCCAGTGCTGGAGCTCAGAGCGAGTTTGTCCATCAACCAGTAAGTCCGGGCATGGGCCCTTTAAGAGGAAGATCTCCACTTCCCACAGCCCTCTGTCTCACTCAGCCTCAACCTCTGATGGTTTTCACAGCCAGAGGTTGTGGGGACTTCTTATCCCAGCACTGGAACTGTGGGCTAGGGAGCCTAGTGTGTGGCTGGGACCCTTAGCTCCTCAGTTGGGGGAGGGGGCTGTGCAGTCATGATAGCCTTCCCAATTCTCAACCACCACTCCCAGTTGTGGGACTGGACCATTTCGCATCTCCGCCTTGCCTACCATTTGAAGTGACCTATTATTTGAGGTGACCTAGTTGTAGGGCTTCTGTTCAGCCAGACCTCTGGTGACTCTGTGTACTGGTTGCTCTGTAGTTTTGTTATAATTTTGGTGTGGTCACTAGAGGATGTGTGTACAGCCTTTACCATCTATGCCATTTTGAATCCTCACATTATTTATTTATTTTTTTTGAGGAGGAGGGTTGGAGCAAAGCATTATTATCCAAAGTATATGAAGAGAGCCTATAATTTAACAAATAATAATACCCTATTAGTATAAAATGGTAAAGATATGAGTAAACAATTTGTGCACACACAAACATATCAAAATTACAATTAAAAACATGAGTAAAAAATATTCAATCTCCATAGAGATCAAATAAACACCAGATAAACAAGAAAAGTTTATTTTGTATCTATAAATTATAAAGATTTAAAATAATAGGTAATGGTGGATTGGCTTTAGAAAGTCGACATTCTGATACTTTGCTGGTAGAACTGTGATTATAACATTTCTAGAAGTTAATTTAGCATTATGCTTCCAAGCCTTAATATATTTCTAATACACTAAGAACCTACAATTTATTTCTAGAAATTTATCCTACATAACCAGAAACCCCATAATATGTGTATTATGTACACATATATAGAGAGAGTATTGTAATTAACAGCGGGAAATCAAAATAATATAATCTCCATCAATGACATATATTTATCATGCTACCAGCAAAACTGCTCGTCTCTTGTCTTTTCCCATTTTAAGATATTAAGAGGAACTTGCTCAGGTAAAAAAAAAACGTGAGATTATTCTCATTTCTTCTCTTTTCCTCATTTTCTACATAGGATCAATCCTCAAGTCCACTTCTTGATATCCTTGGCTGAGATCTTTTCTTTTTAAACATGGTTTAGGGAAACATTGCAATTTTCTAAAAGAACACTAAATTTGGTGTGAGAGTACTTGAATTCACTGATTACTAGCAATCCAATGTGAGCAAGCTACTTGACCATTTTAAACCTTACTTTTTTCATGTGTAAGATGAGGATAATATATATATCCTACCGACTTTGTAGAGTTGTTTTGAGGCTGAAACAAGATAATAACAATGAAAGTGCTTTATATGCTTCTGTATGACGTATCTGGCGAGCAGGGCCCGGGTGTTTGGAACTGCTAATTGCCCTTTGTCTCTGTCAGGATTGAGATTCACCACCCCTTCCCCCGCCCCCAGGAATTTTACAGGGGCATAATGGGAAAGAATAAATAGAGAGAATAAACAAAGGTTATAATGTATAACCTCATTAAAATAAAATAGCTTTGGGTTAGCAGCATCAGAAAAGTTAAAAGAAGGAGCATACATGTCTGTACATGTGTGCACGAACATGAAAGACATTGTCTCAGAGAGAAGATATGCAGAACATAAAGGTGGATATAACTTCTTTTTGGATGCTCAACTGGTATAAATCTTTTCAGGGCTACAGGATTTTTTAAATACCAAGTTTGGACTTTGGGTGATAGCCTTATTCCTTGAAAGTAGCTTAGGAGAGACTTTCTTTAAGGGATAAACATAAGGAAGATGTAGCTCTTATACTTATTTACTGTCTGAAATAAATAGTTACAGACATCATCTCCCATTGCTTTCATTACTTCGTGTTGTTATTATATTTGGATTTGAATACATTTTGAGCCATCACAGAAGACCTGTGCTTTAATAGCAGTTGGAATACATGTGACTTTCTTTGTACTGATATATGATATCTTGATAAATTTCTTTCTAGGTGTTCTAGAATTTTTTTAAGCAGAATTTTTAATTCCTGTGAAACATCACATACTAGCAATAATTATTTATATTCTTCAAATTGGAAAGATGTAATCTTATGTGGTTAAGTGAGTGGATTGGCTGAATTTACTTAGCAATAAAATAAATATATTAAAAAATGAGACCAGATATACTGAATATATTGTAATATTTGTCCAACCGATTTTCCCCTAACTCTATATTCCTGTTTTCACTGAGCTCCCATAAAATTGAGGCAGCAAGCAAAAAACAGTGCTGTCTAAATGTAGTTTTCACTATAGCTTAACAAGTTTGATTAGCTCCATTAGCAGGAATACCCTGAAGGGAACTTTATATAAAAAACATTAAAAACTTGGATTGTCAACAAGAGCTGGATTGTAAACTCTTAGTCTCGCTGGGCCTGGTAGCTAATTTAGAAATTGATTATCTCAAGTAATTAGATTTACTGAGGTTCCTATATCAGTATCATATCAGAACTCTGCTTATTTCTTTTTAGATACATATAATGGACTTACATTGCCTACCTCACAATTTCATTTGGTTGGAATTATCTGGATTCCCACTGAAAGCATTGTTTGGTAATGTGAAAAAGCATTATAAAAATACTGGATGTGGCCAATGGAATTCTTTATTTTTATTTTTATTATTAGTTGAATTAATGAAAAGTTCACTAGGAAAAGGGAATAAATGTCTCTGCTCATAGTGCCATATTTTGATTCTTATATTAGTTGTGTTTTTAAAAGTCGATATTTTAGAGGCTAATATTCTTATGCAGAAATTAAAAAAAATTAGATTGAATTTGGAGAAGAAGTAACTCTGCCTTCTATGTACCATTCTCTGGTAAAAACATTCCAGAGATCTTACAGGTCATAATTTCAGATTTACAAATGATTCTTAGAAATTACTTGCCCATAAAAATCCTATTTGATTTATAAGATTACTGTGATCCTCCCCAGATTCAGTTAGTAGTTTTTTCTTGGTCTTCAGCATTCACATTTTCATTACACTAGTGGCAATAGTGACAACATCTCTTCTGTGGGGTTCTTGGATGGACTAAATTAAATGAGTGTATGTCAATCTCTTGGGACAGAATAGGTGCTCAGTACTTAAAAAATATGTCCATGTGTTATTATTCCTTTTCTCCTGACATTGAACCAATTCTCCATTTGTGGCAAAGTATCTTTTGCACCATAAATCCACATTAATTTTAATCCTCAAAGTAGTCTTCATTAAGCAATGCTGTCAAAGACTTCTAAGTAATCCAAATGAATTAAACTACAGATTTTCCTCTTTTCCACATGCTTATTTATTTACTTGTTTGCTTATTTCTTCCCTCCTTGCAAGAATGGTGGGAGATTAGTTAGGCATGAGTATTTTTTTTTAAAGCCTTATAGCTTTTGCCAGTTAATGGGTTATTCCTGCTTAAATGTGCACCGATGTCCTTTTTCATAGCAAGCATCATCAACTTGCCAGAGAGGAAAGAGCAACTTGCCTTATTTTAAGGAGGGAGAGATAAAGCAAAATATAATGAACTTGGCCACATGTTATTCATGCTAAATGTCATAACCCAGAAGAAAGATTGCTTTTCCTCAGTGTTTTGTGTATTCTGAATATGTCTGCTCTTAAAGTCTGATCTCAGCTAATTTCCACAGTTTAGGTACCACGGTCTCCACCAATTTGAGTGGTAACAGTTTTAGAAGATGTGGATTCTCTGGCTCTTGTGATGCTTAGCTCATGTGGTTCCCCTATCTTTAATGCCCTTATTCTTTCTCTATGTCTCTTGACCAGCTTTCTGACTCTAGAGGTCCAAGACAAATCTCTTCCTCCCAAGGACACTTCTGCCCGTGTGAGACCCATGGAGTCTACCTTTCCTCTGAACCCCTGTGGCACTGGGACCATGCTATCTCTTTGCCACATGTCATTTACTACTTGTATTGCTAATATTCTTCTCATAGTTTGAATTTATCATCTTTCACACTAAATTTGTTCTTTTTTATGGCTCCTATCACAGTGAGTGCCACACCATCCAAACAGGTGTCAAAGCAAACCATGCATCATTTGTGACTCCCTCATCTGAATCCTCAACATGTAGACATAAAGTCCTGTGCCATCTCAATATCTCTGTCCTCTACCACTTTCTGACATCTTTCCTTAGCTCAGGTTGTGATCGTCTCTTTCTTGATTACTGCTGTGGCTTTCTATAACTAGTAGGATTCTGGCATTGTTCACATTTAATCCATTTTCCCTTGTGCATCCAGATAGTATTTGCTAAAATGCAAATTTAACCTTATCACTTTCCTGCTTAAAACTTCTCAATGTTTCTGGAATTCTTTTAAAATTACATTTAAATTTCTTACCATGGCATACAGAACTCTTTGATCTAGCCCCTCCTTAGCTATCCAGCTTGATATCTGGGAACACTTGCCACTTTCCACTCTAAGCTCCTGCCATGAGATGAATACAGATATTGCCTAGGTTGATGAATGTTGAATGATACTTTTCATGTTGTCTTAGAATTTCTGCTAAAGCCTCAAAGTTAAGGAAAGTAGGTAATATGTATCTACAACTTATAAAGAATCCTGCTAGACATTTCTATAAGACTTTAAAAACATAACTGTGTGAGTTCGTGACTCTCATTTTCCATAACTCACCTTCAGCCTATACTAGAGAAAATTAGAAATTCAAAATGACAGTTCATTGGAAAGTAGAATTACTAGTGGTAGATAGTGCTGTGGTATTTCTACACCTCTCTCCATGGAAATGAGAGGGACTACACGTGAAAAATCATCAAGAATGTCACTTATAGAAAATGAAGGTATCTGAAAGAGGGGAACCCATATCTCACAACCTCACTGTATGTTTCCTGCACTGTGACATTGCTAGTGTGAGCTCTGGTATGTACAGGAGCAGAAAGTTGAAAGAATTCTTTGGAGAATTCTCCTTGGAAATTGGAAACATATATGAACATGGAGACTGGTCATTGCGTTCCCCCCTGGTGAATTTGAAGGGCAGGAGGCTAACTGGAGTACCAATATGAAGAAGACATGGCAACAGTTGGTAGAAGAAACATTTATCAGGGCAAAGATATGGGATTTTCATACATGCCACGGGGGTGTTGTGGAGGGAGTGTTCAGCTCCTGCAGAGATGAGAAGAATCCAGTTGTATGTGCTACATAAAAGTGTACTGTCAAGAGCAGGAGCTTGAAGGGGTTTCCGAATATCAATGGAGGGAGTGTTTTCTGTTTGAAACGAATATAATGCAGAGGTCCCCGAGGAGGCCAGGGAAAGTATCTAAGGAATATCTAAGCATCTCATGAAGCGACTAGCATTTGAACATTTTCTATCATGGAGGTCCTGATATCTAGTTGCAGTCAGCCAAGAGACAAGCACAAGCACACCTGCCCAACAAAAATGCCTCTGCCCTTGTCCTCTAATTCTTCCTTCCCTATTCCCTACCTTGGGGAAGCTTGGAGGAAATAGAGCAGGAAGAGTGAAGAAGTGGACCCACCACAGATCTGGTAGGCTTGAGCTGGGGAGAGGGGAGAAATTGTGAATAGAATGTGCTTAACCCATTCCTTTAGTAAACATTCATTATTATACACCTGTCACTGTTCTAGGTACAGGGAATATAGCTGTGAACAAAATATACAAAGATCTTTGTCTTTACAGGCTTTATAACAGAGAAGGAGAAATGAAGAAATTAAAACTAAAAATAAATTTAATATATAGAAAGTAATATGTGCTATGGAAAAAAATAAACTTAGAAAGGAGAGAGAACATAACTGGGAAGGGTATAGTGTTAAGAATGAGATGAGAAATGTTTGCCAACCAATAAAGACAAACGTTTGTTGAGGATTAGATGTGGGTATGAGAGAGAGCAGACAAGTGTGATTTTTGGCCCGAGCAACTGAAGGATGGAACACTTCTTTTTCACTGAGAAGGGCTCTCCTGTAGGAAGAGCAGATTTGGGGCAGTTTAATTTTTGAGATATCCATTAGACATCCAAGTCCAGATGTCATGCAGGCAGTTGAAGTTCAAAGGAGAGATTGGGGCTAGAGAGAGAGATGTTGACATGGTCAGTGTAAATGTCAGTTAAAGTCAGGAGGGCTGAGTTTTGATTTATGTATGACTCTGAAATTTTTAATAACAGATATTGATATTACATTTGAGCTGAAAATGACCAAACAGTTATGGTATTGGCCCAAGATAGTATTAAGATTCTAGGTGTGGGGAAGGAGCATGTTAAACTCAGTGATAGGAGAAAAAGAATGTTTCCTGATGTGTCCCACGAAATGCAGCGCATTCAACAAATCAGTTATACCCTAAATGTACCTTGCTCTCTAGTCTTCCTGCATTTCCACGTGGTGTTCCCTGGCTGGTTATACCCCACATTATCTCTACTTATCTTTGCCTGAAAGCTGAATTTTTCTAACCCACCATTTCAGGAAAAGCGTTTTCTTACTCTCTTGTGATTGAATCAGTTTCCTTCCTATGAGCACTAGGACCCTTTCCTTTTGTGACACTGTTTACTTGTTCTCTGTCCCTTTCTAAACTGTAAGTACCTTGAGTGCAGGGCATCTACCTTATTAAACTCCTGTCTGTAGCATCTAGTATTGGACCCATACATAGTTGATGCCCAATAAATAATATTTAAATGTAAACAAGCTGGTTAAGGGTAGAGAGCATGCTTTATGCATTGTATTGTGTTCTATGGTGCTCAGGTAACTTGTATCACACTTAGGGACAAGTTCGTAAATGTCAGTGTTGTATCAGGAGTATTGCTGGCTTGTTTTTGTTCGCTATGGGTACCAGACACTTAATAGTATTAGAGGGGCAGAGTTCCAGACCCTATAAATACCAATGAGTTTCTTTAGCTCTTTATGAAAATGACAAAAGGATTCGTTGTGACCAACTTTATGTTGTGAAATGAAAACCATATACAATTTACTATACATTTATCTTATGTACAATGGCTCAAAATCTTATCCTTAGATATTTCTCACTAATAATTTGTACCTGTACTCTTCTAATTATTCTAATGTTCACTTCTGGCCTACAGGTTGTGTGCTGGGATTCTTGTGTCACTTAGGATTAGGTGTAGCTGAATATTACAGAAAAAGAAAACCTAAACAGAAAACCTAAAATAATAGTTACTTAGAGTTGTTTATTCTTCTCTATTGCAAAATAAATCCAGAGGTAGGCAATGTAGTGTGGATTTGGTAGTTTTATAGTCTCTGGGGACTCAGACTTTTTCTTAATTTCTGTTCTTCCACCTGCCTGGCATGTGCTTCCAACTTCGAGGTCACCTCACGATTGAAGAAGTTTATTGATGCATCAGCCATACTATTCAAGTTACAGACCATAGGAAGAAGAAGAAGTAAAAAAAGGAATGATAATAGAGCTTTTCCTTCCCACTCAACAGTTCTGCTATGTATTATTCTCCAGAACTTACTCATATGCTTGAATGAAAGCTAGGAAATACTATCTTTAGCTAAAATTGGGGTCTTATTATTGACAAAAAAGGAGATTCGGGGCAACTGGAGAATACAATCTCTACCATGGCTGTTTTCTTGTATCAGGGTTTACTATTACCACTTTGTCTCTTATTTTACTCCATGTTCCCCTTAAATATAAAGTCTTATTGATTTCCACAAAATGCCAAACGTCTCTCGAATACACTCTGAAAACCTTGGCTTACTGCTTTGTTTGTGCTTAGAGAAATAGCTTTTTCTGGCTTGCCTGACCTTGCTCCTCTCTTTCTAAGCTCAATGTTTTGTCCTGCATCTGTGTTCACATAGCCAGCTGCATGGTCTTTGGCTGGCAGGCACAGAGGTGAGGACTTTATTTTAATCATTTTTAGTTAAAATAGTCACTCTCTTATCAGAATGTGAGTAGAAAATTACACCTTGGCTTTTCAGTGTCTTTATACTTCCTGTGGCCAGAGGATGGTGGGTGGTGGGTGTCAACTGTTGTGGGTCCTAGGCCTGATTGATCTCAGGTCTGGCTGTGATCCAAGCTTGCGGCTAGGAATAGGACCCTGGATTTGGAATGTTATATTAGTGTAGTAGAGTGCCTGTGCCTAAAATATGTAAACATAATTCATCTTATTGTATCACGCATGTGTGGCTGAATGCCACTATTGTACTCTGATACGTGTGGAGCCATATGGTCCCCTGGGGAGCAGAATGGGAGCACAAGAGGGAGAGCAGCAGAGCAGAAGCCTGCTCCCCTCAAGAGACTACACTTCCTGCAATAGAACTGTGCTCCTCAAATTGGTGCCTACCATTTCATTCTCATGTTGGCCTCTTGTGCATTCTTCCAACTGGACATCTCGCCACCAAAACCTTCCCTTCTCAATTAGCTCGGTGCTGACACCTGTGTCCTGAAGTGGCGGCAAACTGTTGTTTATTGGTATCAGGTGTGTTTTTTTGCTGCTTTCGATTCCTAGGTGGCCACACCTTCTTCCCCTGATCATATCTTCTGGCACTTCTAGACACAGTCCCTTCAGTAATTGCTATTGCCTCCACGAAGTTTCCCCTGGAAAGGCCAGCCCTTGCTGCTTCACGCCAATATCACATAAAGCTCTATGAGTTTATAAGACTTTACTCAAACATTTGGGTGACTATGTTGAATTCCAATGAAGATGGTGGAAAATGAAAACTGTATTAAAAGATATCTTTTTATGATCAAGGGAGGACCATCAAGACATTCATCCTTTCAGAGGGTACCCTTCTCTATTGCTCCTGTGTGTAAAGTTCTTTCTATATGAGAAGACTTTTTCTCTGATGAATATCTTTGAAGAGTGCTCCTCTATTAGCCATAGGACTGGTTTCACACCATAACCTGTTTTCATCCTGGTTCTCCCAGCAGTTTATTTGACCTTGTCTAAGTTACTTGGAAAAGAATAATAACACCCAAGAGAGTTCATAGTCACCCATGACATTCGAAGTCCCACAGAACGATCCAGAGTAGATATTACAAGTTTCCTTACCAGTGTGAATTTATTGTATTGATTGTCTAGTAGATAACTGTTCCCTCTCTTACACACACACACACACACACACACACACACACACACACACACACACCTCTACCAAAGCAAACAGTGCAAGTCTACCTATAATATGGTAAGCAAATTACTTGAGATTTTCAGGTCTCAAGATTCACTGAAGAAGGTTTTGGAGAGCTTACCACTGTGGCTCTCATTCTGATACAAGGTTGCCATATGTCTTCATAGTGAGCAGCATTGGCGAAATCTATGTACATGCTGCCTCAGAGGACCAGCCTTTGTTTCTTTTGTTGATTTTGTGGCACATTTGTTTGGAAATGAAGGTGTTACTGATAAGGGAATAGAAAAACTTGACTACTCTTGAAAGAGGTGGTTTTGGAAAGTTTTGTTTTTCTTTATAGTTTAGAAAGTAGAATGTAGGCCTCTAAATATCTTAAATGAGAGAGATAAGGTTGAAGTATTATAGTTTAGCCATCCTACTGATTTGTTTGAATTATTGGAGAACATTTTATTTATGGCACAGAGTAGCATAGTGATAAAATGTTAACTTTGTATATGGTTAATTTTTTAAAAAAATAGATTTTATTTTTTAGAGCAGTTTTAGTTCAAAGCAAAATTGAGTGCAGAGTCCCCGTATACCCCCTGCATGGTAAACTTTTAAGTTGAAATATTAATTCCTGTGGCTTCTACCAAATTATAATGAAATTCTCTTCACTGTTGGATTTTAGCAGTCTTTAAGTTAACCCACTAGTGACCATTGGGGATAGTCATTAACTTCTAAGATATAGAATGACTTCAACATAACAGTATTCTCTTTCTCAAAATGTATGTTATTTGGTAAATCATCGTGCTGCTTTTGGATTGAAACAATGCACCAATAATTTTCATGGAAATGACTTCATTCAAATGTAATCTCTTTATCTATTTGATGAGTATTTTTAAGGGAAAGTAATTTAGCTACCTGTAAATGGTTACACCTCAATTTAAATAATTGGGTATGCAGTAAATGTGAATCTTATGAATATGGAATTGTGGAAGGCACCTGTTACCTGCATCACTCTTTAAGTAGTAACTATAATCTTAATACTTCTTTGTCTACCTACATACAGGCTAACAGAGAAATTAGCTCTGCTACTGTAGGATGTACTCAGTGCTGTCCTAGAGGTTTCATTTATCATTAGGAAGTAAATGTTAGTGCCAGTGCTCCTTATTGAGTTACAAAGCTTACACTGAGAGCTTGGGAACTTCCATTCCTCCATTGTTTCATGTACGGTTGATGAGTTGTTTTTTAGGAAACAATTATTTTATTAATAGAGTAGTGATTTGCATTTTATATACTTTCCCCTTGAAGTTTTTAATTCTCTTATATTGTGTTTATGTGACTGAGGAGAGGAATATACATAAAAATTATTTTTAAAATACATAAATATTATTTTAAAAGTATTTTTCCTGATTATTTTTTTGTTCTCATTTTCCCCCTTTAAGGTATTATATAAATTTACTGGACTTCATATATATAAATTGAAATGCTTTTTCTTTACTGTTTCTAAAATCTTGATAAAGATCCTTATTATGTTCCTTAAATGTTGTTATTGCCTAAAATGTGACATAATTTTTTTTCTTAAATATTTGCCTGGAGTGGAGAATGCTTTGCAAAATCTAAGAATTTTGCTAAATGTGGCACATACTTTGTATCCCTTCTTTCAACAATTAATTTATTAGCTTTGTGTTGAAGAACAAGTTTGTCAGACACTATTCTAGGCACTGATGAGATAAATGAGGCAAATATTGTTGAGGCCTGAGGAGCTTACAGTCTAATGGGTGAAATTGATTTGCAAATCAACTGTTATAGTCCTGTGGGATAAAGGTTATGATAGAAGCATGTTTAATGAGAACAGATCAAATGAGAGCAAGAAGTATTCTGAAATGGTTCTAGAAGTAGGCTGCCTTGAGTTAAGTTTTGAAAGATAAGTAGGAATTAGCTCAAAAATAAAAAAGAAAAGGCTTTTGAGTGGAGGAAAGTCTAAAGTATTATAAATCCATTGATGTGAGACTAATGGGAAGACACATGTGGAGGAGTGATAGAAGAAATTACATTAGGTTGGTGCCTCGTCATAAAGAGCTTGTGTGTAAGTAAAAAATTTTAAACTCTAATTTGAAAATTATAGGGATATACAAAAGGATTTTTAAGCAGAGGAGAGAAACGATACTTACATTTTAGGAACATCATTCTGGTAGCAGTTTGGAGGAGTGGTAAAAACAGGCCAGACTGAGGGTAAACCATTTAATTATCACACTACTACAATATCCAAGGGAAAAAGAGATGAGGACTTTAAGGCAGTAATAATGGAAGGAGAGAAGGGACAGAATAAAGAGATATTAAAGTGATTTTGCAAATCAACTATTATAGTCCTATTATAGTATTTCTTCTACATCCCTTGATGAACAGGTTGGTGATGCTAGTCAATAAAAGAGAAAATGCAGAAAAAAGAATAGGTTTTTGGGGAAAGATGTTTTATTTTGGACATGTTTAGGTAAAAGTGACAATGACATATCTACAGTAAAGACATTCATTCTAAAATTGAATATATGTGTCTGGACCCACCAGAGGGTTCTGAACTAAAGATACAGATTTGGGAGTCATCAGTGTATATATGAATACTGAACCTTTGGTGTCAATGAGGAAACAAGACTTTTGGGAAATCTTGACATTTATGAGGCTTGTGGGAGATGATCTCATGCAAGATATTGAAAACAGATGGCCCTTAGCACATTATCTTGTAAATCCACATTATCTTTGTACATTTACATCAAAAGTGATAAGCTCTCAATAGAACTTTGAGGGAAAATAGTGGAAGGAGAAGAGAAGGTGGCAGGAAGAAAGGTTGGGTGAAGGCTGGTATTTTTAGAATAGAATATTTTGCAAAACTGTGGCCAAAGAGAACATAGGATAGCACACTAGATCCTTTCCCTGTAAGTCTTGAGATCAAATTTGATTTACTTTAGGAATGTTGAGTGGTATTTCAAATCATCTCATTATATATTTTGAACATCATTTTTTCTAGAGTTTCTATAAAGATCCATTTCAAGGTGGATATTTAAGACTATGCTGGGCAGACCTACTTCCTTTGGCAACATATGAAGAGGTACAGATACAGGCCTTTAGAGTCACATTGAATTTCAGAATTATCTGCCTATATTAGCTCTATTTGGCATAAATTTTTAAGCCTATTACTGACCAAGAATTGAACCTGACCCTACAGAAGCAAAAGGACAGGGTGACATTGTCACAATAGTCACATTGACCCAACCAGGCCTCTACTGGGCTTTGGTATTAGAAAAATACATGGAAGAATCCAAATTCAAGACATGTGAGAACCTTATACTTTCAGCCTCAGTATATAACACTTGACCCCCAGTGTATAAGAGAAGCCATCTTCTTGGTAGAACAGAAATGCAAAATTATGAGTTTAACTCAACTAGCTCAATGTTTCTGCCTTTCCCTAACTCCTTCTAAAGTGAATAAATGCCTTCAGATCTCAGCCAACACTTTCTTATTTTGCTTGCACATCCCTCTTATGACTATTCTCTATGTCCTTAAAGATGTGCAATCTTACCATAATTATTACTTTTTAATAGGCAAGAAGTTCTTATGTTTATAATTGAGTTGTATTGGTTATCTAGAACTCTTCCAAATACTGTGTAGATCTAGCTATTGCCATTACTCATGAGGTTTTTTTTGAGGTTCTTGTTAACATTTATAATTAAACTTGGAAAATTCTCCAGCTCTTTCTCTTAGCAAAGTTATGAGAAGGAATGATGAGCCATGTACTGCTAAAATGGGTTATCTCAATGAAAAAAAGGAGCTAATTAAAGTAATGGCCTTGTCTTTAGACAAGACAATTAAGAGAAGACATGCTGGAGGTGAATATAGTTCAGTGAAAACAAAACCTCAAGGATAATAATTGGAAAGTGGCATTTACTTTTACTTCTGAATTTAATCCCATCAGACAGTCTCCTGTGCAAAACTGTCCAGTAAGCTGTCAACAATCAACTTCATACTTTCTCTCCCACTGGGTTAGGCTTGCCTTTCTTTTTATCATCAGCAGATGGAATGCTCAATTAACAGTAGAGCTGATATAGAAAAAAATTGTCCAAAGAATAGATTACCTCCTAAGCTCTAATAATAATAAAAAAGCAATGATGAATGGCCAAGCAGCACACACATCCAAAGCTCTTTGGAACAGGGTTTCTTGATAGAAACTCACAGAGATAGAAATAATAGCAGGAGTGGGCACCCCTGTTCCCCTTGCACTTTGAGACAACAAACAAATTTAGCAGCACCAGATATCAAGCTGCAGGAGAAGGAGTCCAGTTGTGAGTTTATAAACTATCTGCTTTGAGAAAACCAGCCACTGCCCTGGCATAATTAGGAGGCACATAAAGGATCACATTGTAGAAATTTGTCTCTGGCCCTGTTTTTTCATCTCAACACCAAGTGGGAAAAACCCCACCCTTTCTTTAGACTTCATCAGCAGCTGAGACCCCAGCCCAGTGGTGGCAGTTTTATGCTTTGGTGGCTTATGGACCTGATTCACCAACTCAACATTTTATGGGGATCACCTTTAGCACCTAGCTCCAGCTGTTTTTTCAGTGCTTTACAACTTCCTCTCTGAGTGGCCAGCTCAAGGCAGTTAATCTTAGACAAATTAACCATTCCTTCTTATGTTACCTCCTACAGACTCTATAAGTACCTAAGCAACCAATTAAGAGGAAGAAATCCTTGGAACATCACATTTCTCCCATGTGGTAATGAGAGTCACAATGAGACTGCCTTACAACACAAGAGAGACATGATTTTCAAAGAAATTTCATGTTAATTTAAAGAATGCTTCTTTAATAAAGTGTTTGTATTTTTCACTTTCTAATACTCGCTCCTCCAGAGCCCTAGCTCTGGGCAAATCAATTTGCTAAGCAATTTAAAGTTTATATAACTAACAGTTAATAGGTGCTTATTAAGTGCCATGTATATAATGGGAGCACTGCCATTATGTTTATGTTACAGATGAGAAAATGGAGACTGAGAAATTAACTAGCATGTCCAAAGTAACATAGCTAATAAATGGTTAAGTTAAGATTCAAGACCAAGTAGGTATACCTGGATTCAAAGCTTGCTGAAAATATGGCCTATGAAAATACAAAGCCCACATCTAGATTATTCTAATTTTCAGGGGTCTCATATTACAATGGCTTTTTACTGCCTCCTGATTTCTAAAAACATGTTCTCTCATGTTGACTTACATGTGGAATTTGCATCTCTTTGAGTTTTACCCAAAGTCACCACATAAAACATTGGTTAATAAATAAAATTTACTGAGGATTTCATGGATGAGTCAAAAGAGGGTTTATATTACTACAACACAAATGACTGTAATTGTCAACATAAGTATTACCATTAAAAAATATCCACCCTTTGTCTTTTGAGGAACTTCAGTTCATCCCAGTGACTCTTGCCCTATTGGCCTCTCCTTTTTTCTCTTTCCTTCTCACCTTTCTGCAAATTCCTTTTGGGAGTAAGCAAGCAAGCATGAAAAACAACTAGTCAAGGAATACTGGGAAAACATGGCAGAGTGAGAGATGTCCTCAGATCTCTCCTCTTGAAACAACAATAAGCTGAACATCTAAAACTGAACAAAAAAATACCCAAACTGCACACCAGCATGTCTGAGCATGGGATCTGAGAATAAGAACTACCACAGGTCAGAACCCCAGGTGTCAGGCGATGGACTTGGATAAACAAAGAAGCTGCCTCTCGCAGCTGCCGCTGGAGCTCCTAGCAGGAGGAGGGGGAGAAGGGTGAAGGGGCGGTGACTTCACTGATCAGCCCTGCCTGGATGTGCTAGGACTTTCCTACAAGGCTGGCAGCAGGGCTCAGTCATCAGGGCAGAAAGCAGAGAAGCGGGATGGGTCAGCAGAGAAACAACAGATGAATTTTACTGGCCCCAGTTGCACAACCAAGGCAATCCAGAGAGCCCCTCCCCCATACCCTCTGAGACCAATCACCATGGAGATTCAGGGTAATCTGAGCAAATACTACCAAAACTGTTGCTAACACTGACAGGGACTGAAACTGCAAGTAGCGAGTGTGATTAAAATCTACAAGAAAAAAAAACCATTAGGCTTTATATAAGCAGGGATCCATGAGGTTTAGATACCACCTACTTGAAATCAAAAGAAAAGTGTCTTCTTTGCAGCAGCCTAAAGAGACACCTTTATATAATAAATCTTCTTTCTGGAAAAACAACAGAATACACTTCCATTAATGCCCAGGTGGAGAAATAGTCCATTAAACACCATGAACAACCTAGGTGACAAGGCATCTCAGAAAGAAAGAGAAAAATCTCCAGAAAATGAGCTTATAGACACAAAAATATGCGACGTAAGTGACAGAGAATTCAGGATGGTACTTCTGAAAAAACTCAGTGAATTCCAAAATGAGTTATATCAACAATTTCAGGAATTGAAAAAACACCTAGATGAGCAGAGCAAGGAGATCAAAAGCCTCAAAAAGAACCAAATAGAACTTCTGGAGATGAAGAACACATTGCAGGAGCTGAAAAATGAAATAGCAAGCTTGGGAGATAGAGTCGACCAAATGGAGGAAAGGATCAGTGATATCGAAGACAGAAATCTAGAAATAAATCAGAAGGAAGAAGAGAGAAACCAAAGAATGAAAAATAATGAAAGAGAAATTCAAGAACTAGCTGATACCATCAGGAGAGAAAACAAACATAATAGACATTATCGAAGGGGAGGAAAAGGGACAGGGACTATAAAGCATTTTCAGACAAATAATGGATGAGAATTTCCCAAGTCTAAGGAATGAGCTCAAGCTTGGAATTCATGAAGTTAAGAGAACACACAATTATCTCAACCCGAAATGACCTTCACCAAGACACATTGTATGAAAATTATCAAAAATCAACGACAAAGACAGAATTCTCAGGGCAGCCAGGGAGAATAAAATGGTAACTTATAAAGGAAAACCCATTAGATTATCATCGGGCTTTGCAGTGCAAATGTCACAAGCCAGAAAGGAATGGAATCAAATATTTAAACTATTAAGTGAAAGGAACTACCAGCCAGAATGATATATCCAGCTAAGCTCTCCTTTAGATATGAAGGAGAAATTAAGACCTTTCTAGGCATGCAAAGATTGAGAGAAATCTTTGCTACTAGGCCTGCACTACAGGAAATTCTGAAAGGGGTCAGCTCACCTAAAACAAAATAACAACAACAAAAAAATATAATTAGGAGTAAAGTGACTATTAGGCAAATAGAAGCAAAAGGAGTGCAACCCTTACTAAGAACAGGGCATTATAAGCTTAAATAATAAGAAGAGAATTGCTTAGCAAGATAGTAATGAACATTCAGCATACATAGAAACAAATTGAGATAACAATGACTGAAAAGGGGAGGATTCAAAGATCCAAATTCGCAAAGGGGAAAGGAGATAAGGCAAACACAGAAGAAAATATATATGTATTTATAACTATATGTATTTATAAATATAGATATATATTTATAACTATCTTTTTCATATTTGTAATGGTAACTACACACCATAGAGTCAGAACTGAAGTATATAACATAAAACAAGAAGAATCAGAGGGAAAACTCACAAAATCCAACCAAAATAAAGAAAACAGAAACACAAGGACAAGGAAGCAATGGAAACACCAAGCTACCAGAAAGCAAAAGGTAAAATGTCTATAAGAAGACCTCATATTTCAATAATCACCCTAAATGTGAATGGACTGAACTCACCAATAAAAAGGCACAGAGTTGCAGATTGGATCAAAAAACAAAACCCAACCATACACTGCCTCTAAGAGACACATCTCAGCTCCAAAGACAAATATAGACTCAGAGTGAAAGGGTGGAAAATGATATTTCAAGCAAATGGCATTCAGAGAAAAGCGGGAGAAATGGTACTAATATTGGACAAAATAGACTTCAAAATAAAAAATGTAAAGAAAGATACTGAGGGATACTTTGTAATGATAAAGGGAATCATGCACCAAGAAGACATAACACTTATTAATATTTATGCTCCTAATCAAAGAGTACTGAAATATATAAAGCAATTAATAACAGAACTAAAGGGAGAAGAAACAGATCAAAGCACTATCATAGTAGAGGACCTAAATACCCCACTGTCAAATATGGACAGATCAACCAAGAAAATAAATAAGAAAATAACAGTATAGATACACAGACTTTCAGGACTGAGAGAAATTGCTCTGTGTCTCATCCTTCAAGCACCAGGTGGAAAAAAAATACATACTTAGAATAGTCATTTCCTTTCTGTTCCCTACATACTAAAACTGAGGTAGGTGGTGACAAGCTGCTCTAGAAAGTTCACAGGGGCTATGGTACAGCGTTATAAGGAAATATCAGGTTACTTATAAAGTTGTCTTCAAAGAATCCCACTGCGGACCATGCGCAGTGCAGATATTGCTTATCTTTGCTGTTCCTCTAGTCATGGTAATTTTAGTAACACCAGGGGGTTCTCTGGAGAGATTGATAGTGTTGATTTGTCAGGTTTCATAATAAAAATACTTGAAACTCCTGCTGATTTTAGCCAGCTTTGTAGTTCAATGGTAATATCTGTAATTACAGGTAAATTAAGGGGAGTGGAGAGATTGTAGCTAAAGGTGACGATAACAATAATTAAGACTAATAAAGTATTACTACTAAACGATTTACTGTTTTCAGGTCAGCAAGGAAGCAATTTTTTTATATTGTTTTAGGTATAAGACAAAATTATAAACTAGATATTTTTTTATAATTAGGTTTTGTAGTCTTTTTTCCCCCTCAAGATCCTATACTTTCTATTTGTGTGTCTGTATGTGATTGTACACACCTTGCTAAGGGTTTTTGAAGATTTAGGTCTTGGAATTCTTTTGAATAGTTGCATAACATATGAGATAGGAATTGCATTCTTGGCAGATATAAATTAGTGGGAAACTAGATTACATTTGTTTGAATTTACTACTAAAGCCCTTTGTGTACTTGTATGTGCATGTACCAGTTAGAATTTGTGGACTTTGTGTGTATATCTAAGGAAAGGGAAACCTTTAAAAGAGAGAGAAAAAAAGATTTATTTGGATGTCTAATAACATAAACACTCTAAATGAATCGACGGTTTTAAGTGCTAAAGTAGTACATTATATCATATGTTTTAGTTTAACACAGTGTGAACTTGAGAGGAACAAACAAATGTTAAAGGTTACCCTCCAAAAGGACTGCTTTCAAAAGAGGTCAAGGGATCTGCCTGGGAGGAGCCAGGGCTCCAAACGTTGAAGTTGTGGTCACCAGAGTAAAACCTGACCTATTTTCACATTTTTGGGGAGCCCTTGTCAACATTTCTGTTCCAAAATTTTAGGCCATGTTATGAATTTTCCAGTTGACATCTTATTGATTAGAGAATAGTCAATATTCCATTGATAGGGGAGGTACGTTTCTAAAAGTAAGTTTGCATAAAAACAGAAGAAACTTATGCTGTCTTCTTATATTAAGCAACATAGTTTTCATTTTATAACGTGAATCTATACCTAAGTATCTCTAAATATTTAAGAAAACAACACAGAAGAGAATGACCAAGATGAAAAACAGAAAAATGAAAGAAAAAAAATAGAAGCAATACAGGGAGCCTAAAACCAACCAAGCAACCAACCTAATACTTCATGAATTGTAATTTATATGCTTACAGAAATTTGTGAAGGTGTTGGGGGGAAGAATTTTCTTCCACTCTACAAAGGTTCTTTTGGCTGGTCTAATAATCAAATCAACATATTACAGATTAATAGAAGAAAAACAAATTTAATTTTGTACATACAAGAATACCACATACATGAGAGGTTCAAAGGCACAAAGGTCAAATGTGGAATAGTGGTCTCAGAGGGGTAGGAGGGTAGTTCATAGGACAATAAGGAGAGCAGGTGTTCAGTAATTAGATGTTTGCACTGGCATAGAGAGGGGTCACAAAAATTCATTTCTGGTAATGACTCTTATTATGAGTAAGACCCCTAGTTTAATTTTTTTAAGGGAAAGGTGAAAGTTTATTGAGTTCCCAGGGTGTCTATTGCTTTTAGCTCAAAATAAGGGAAAGGTAAAAGTATCTCGAGTCCACAAGGTCTCTATTGCTTTTAGCTCACGGTAAAGTGGTACATCTTGGGAAAGTCTGCTCTGATCCCCTTCAAAGGCAATATGCCCATTAAGCAAAACCAGCTTTTCTGAAAATAATCATTAGAGATTATCAAAATGTTCTTGGAAATTTAAAAATATCATTGTCAAAATAAAAAAATCAGTAGAAAGTCTGGAAAATAAAATCAATGAATTTTTCAGAAGGTAAAAATAGATAGAAAATATCATGGCAGATTTAAGAGATGAGAAGTATTATTCTAGAAAGTCTAATATCCATCTAAAAGAATAAAGAGCAGAAGAAAAGAAATAAAAAATGTGAGAACATATCTTAGACCTGAAGAAAGATATATCTTTAGATTGAAAGTGTCTATTAAAGTTAATCAGTTTAAATATATTTTAAGAAACATATGTATATATACTTCTGTGAACGTTTGAACAACAGGGATAAATAAAAATTTCTTATAACTATCAGAAATTTAAAAATGTACAAAGAAATAATAATCAGATTGTCACCATATTTCTCTCTTTAAGAGCATAATGTACTGAGAGTTCTGATGGAATGTGATTTTACACATAGAATGACATATCACACCAAACTACTAGTCAAAGATAAAAGAATAATAAAAATTTTTTACAATGTACATGATTCAGAAACTCTTTCCAGCACCATCTTTTCCTCAGGGGTGGGGAAGGGGAGAACTGCTTGAGTATTATTCCAGGAGCAGGGCATAGAAAAAAATTCCAAGAAAAAGAAAGAGTATTTATCAGGAAACAAAAGAAGTACTCAAGAGAGCAACAAAAAGAAATCCCAGGATGACAAATGTACAGCAATATTAGAAAGCAGTCAGTCCAAAATAGAACATGAAGTAAGAAGGCTTCTTTAAGACTAGCTTTCAAAAGAATAAAATAAAATATGCTCAATGGAGAATATGATTACTACTACAGTGAATAGAAATATCTGTTGCATAAAGAGAAGAGTATTTTGAAATACAAGAAAGTCATGGCCAAATATGTAGCAAATAAAAGTGTGATTCTGAGCTCTTGGAGGAATTAAAGGAAAGAGAATCCATTTGATCTTGATGTATGTAACAGTCTAATTAGCAGCAGGGACTTAGTGTCTTTTTCTTTTTCTATGGTTCTATTCAATTAATTAGTTTTAGAATTAGTAGTAATTACATAATCTTATTGCAAATACTGTTTATTAGGTTCTAATTTTACAAATGAAGCACTGAGATTTTAATTATACTTAAAGAATGGGATGTAAATGTTATAAACCTTGATAATATACATGTGATGATAAAGCTGACAGGTGTCAGGAGGTGGAGACAGAGGATTAGTGTAGAGTGGTGCTCAGTAAAATGTTAAGAAGCAGTAACTAAAGTTGAAAGAGCAAGTAAGAAATTTAAGTATGTAACTTTATAGGGATAATAGTGGAAGAACTAAAAGTTAAAAATATAACCAATATACCTAGGTAGTGAAGAGTGGGGGAAGGAAGGAAAATGGGAACTCTATAATGGAACTAGTTCTTAACTGAGTCATTTGGTGCCATACCTGATCCATCGAGAAAGTAAATGGATAAAGTTGATAAACCACTTATGATGGTTCATTTTGTGTCAATTTGACTGGCCATCGAGTGCCAAGATATTTGGTCAAACATTATTTGGGTGTTTCTCTAAGGGTGTTTTGGATGAGATTAACATTTAAATCGGTAGATTGAATAAAACAGATTGCTCTCACTAGTGTGGGTGAGCCTCATCCAATCAGTTGAAGGCCTTAATAGCATAAAAATTCTGACACTTCCTTGAGTAAGAGAGAATTACTTTTGCCTGACTGACTTTTAAATGGGACTTTGGTGTTTTCCTGTCTTTAGACTCGAACTGAGACATCAGCTCATCCTGGGTCTTGTGCCTGCTGGGCTTCCGAGTGAAACTAAACCATCAACTCTCTTGGGTCTGACCCTATACATCTTGGGACTTGTAAGCCTCCATAATTGTATGAGCTAATTTTTTTGAATAAATGTCTGCCTATCTATCTATCTATCTATCTATCTATCTATCTATCTATCTATCATACTGGTTTTGTTTCTCTAGGGACCTGTGACTAACACATCCAGAAATAGAGGTTTATACATATCCTTTAGAATTATAGTGATGCCACTAGAAGATCTAAAAAACAAAATGAGAACTTCTAAAGAATGGGACTCTGAGAAAGGGATGTGGGAGGGGAAACTTCTGTGCCTTTATAATTTTACTTTTTCATGTGCATGCCTTACTTTATAAAAATAGTTATATAATGAGCCTAAATAAATATATATTTTGAAATTATAAATTTTGTTCCTAACACTTTTGAAATATTGTCTTTCAAAGTTTTCATTAAAATACCAAATGAAATTCAAGGTGTTTTAATTATAAATTTGTAATTTCATAAAAGTACACATATTGCAAGACTGACAAAAAGTTATAATTTTAAGTAGTGAGCTTGAATTTATAGGGCACATACATAATTATATTTCCAGTATGCCTGGGCAGCTAAATATTCCTGAAGGTGTTAATTGTTCATTTCTCATAGATACATTGACTATTCTATAGATGAGACTCATACTGAATATGTTGCTTCTTGTATTAAATCACACTGTATGTAAGTGCTATAAAACAACGGTTATATGGTGCTAGGGAAAGTGTGACAATTGCTGTCACTGAGAGGAGATATCTATTAGGAATGTTCTGCCTTAGACACTATGACTTGCTGGTCAGGAATATGCCAAGTTGCACATGAAAGTGATTTATTACCCATGATTCTGCCTTCCCTAAGCTGACATTGTCTCATTATAGATCTTACACAAATGTTCAATTTTTTGTTTGTTTGTTTTTTTTTTACATCTAACCATCATTCCATTAGCCTTGATCCCAGAGAGTAAGGTGTTAGAAAAATCCCAGTTTTGTTTAAACCATTCTTAAAGATGCTATTGAATCCATTATAGTAAAAGACTATGAGATTTAGGATGAAAATATCACTATAAGTATGAATAATAAAAGCTGAATTTTTCCAACAAAGGTATAGTAACCTTTGCAAACACAGTCAACAAATATGTATGTGATATGTTACTGTCCATGGTATTAATTTAAGATATAATTCTACTCCCATATTTCTTCTGACAATTCTTCACTCCTGTAGCTAATTTTTGTGCCCTTTCTTATTTTTAAGGATAAGGTGAAACCACATATGAAAAAGAAGGCAAATATGGTAGCACTGATTATACTTCATGGTGATATATCTGTTATAGGTAGAATAGTCATGTGACCTAATCAAAATTCATACTGAATGCAAGATCCTTTGAGAATTCATGAATCATTGTAAAAGAAAATATTGCTTTGTAAATATCACTATTCAAGTTCCCTATTACTTTCACATGTTGGAAGAAAGATATTTAAGAAATAAAGCAAATTAGTGTCAAATTTTGCCAAGTGAATCCTGTTTCAAAAATCAAGCTTCCCCTAATGTTAATATTTTACATAACTGTGATACATTTGTCGAGACTAAGAGATTAACATTGTACATTACTATTAACTAAACTCCAGAGTTTATTTGGATATGCCAGTGTTTTACACTACCGTCCTTTCTCTTTTCTAGGGTCCATTCAAGGATATCACATTGCACTTAGTTGTTTTATTTCCTTAGCCTCCTCAGGTCTGTGACAGTTTTGTAGTCTTGTTTTTCATAACCTTGAATCTCCATTGAAATTTATCATGTGCAATATTTAGTTGGCCTGTAAGCTTTTTATTTACCAAATATTGTAAGACAATTTTTCCTGTTTTTGATTTTCAAATCTCTCTATCCCTATATAGATCCAAATTCCTTTGTACTCATTCAGATAAATATAGATTGTTTTGTTTTTGGTACATTCATTTTTTCATTTTCAGCCATGTTCAATTCTCTTTCCCAAGAATGTTTAATTCTTTGTTCAACTATGAAATAGCAGGAGGCTGTCTTTGGTTTGAAGTTGTGGACCAAAAGAAATTCTCTTCATAGAATTTCCTGAAAAGAGAAAAGATGGTTGTTGAAGTCTATCCCAGAAAATAGTGAACAAAAAAAGCATTATAAAGAGCTGTTGAAAAGGATTTGAGTGTAGAGATAAATTCTCATTCCTAGTGAAAGGTTTGGTGTTAATCAGTTTGAAATTGTCCAGCAATCTGCTTAGACGTTACCTGACTCCAGTTAGTATAACATGAAAGGGATATGTGGTGATATCTAGACATAAAACTATGGCATTTTTATAAATGGCTTCAATAGACAGACTCCTTTGTGTCTTGGCTTATATTTGGCATATTACAGGCCAGTTATCACAGCCTATATATGTTATGCTAGACAGCTTGAGCTGGTGGTTCTCTTTCTTTCATGAGTATGTCTTTAAAGAATCTTTACAGATAGCTAAGATTTTAAGACTATCACTACCACTACTTTAAAATTAAAAAAAATTTTTTTTCAATTACAGTTGACATTTAATTTTATATTAGTTTCAGGTATACAGCATAGTAGTTATACATTTATAAAACTTATGAAGTGAACCTCTGATAAGTCTTGCATCCACCCACCTGACATCATATATAGTTATTAAAATATTATTGACTATGTCCCCTATGCTGTACTTTATATCCCTATGACTATTTTGTAACTACCAATTTATATTTCTTAATCCTTTCACCTTTTTCACCTAGCCCTCCAATCCTCTCATCTGGCAACTATCAACTTGTTCTCTGTACCTATGAGTTTGTTTATGTTTTGTTTGTTTATTTGGTTTTAAGATTCTTCTTGTAAGTGTAATCATATGGTGTTTGTCTTTCTCTGTCTGACTTATTTCACTTAGCATAATACCTTCTAGGTATATCGATTTTATTACAAATGGTAAGATTTCATTCTTTTCTATGGCCAAGTAATATTCTATTGTATATATGTACCACATCTTCTTTATCCATTCATCTTTTGATTGAAGCATTTAACCATTTACATTTAAAATAATTATTGATAGGTATGTGGTTATTGCCATTTTATTGTTTTCTGATTGTTTTAGTACTTTTCTGTTCCTTTCTCATTCTCTTGCTCTCTTTGCTTATATATTGATGACTTTCTGTATATTAGGTTTCTTGTATATTGGATTCCTTTCTCTTTATGTTTTCTATATCTCATAGATTTTTGTTGGTTTGTGGTTACCATGTGCTTCATATGTACCAAGCTATGTTTATGGTAGTCTATTTTAAGTTGGTGGTTGCTTAAATTTGAATGTGTTCTAAAATGATTACCATTTTTACTCACTCCCTCCATATTTATACTTTTGTCATTGCTTTTTACTTTGTGTGTATGTGCGTATGTATATCCCTTAATTAACTATTGTAATTACACATGATCATCCTAATTTTGCCTTTTAACCTTTGTACTAGCCCTAGTGTTGGTCGATCTACTGCTTTTAATATATTTGTCTTTTCAATGACATTTTTTTCTTTACAATATTTTCTTATTCATGTTTTTTATTTCTTCTTCTTAAAGAAGTCTCTTTAACATTTCTTGCAATACTGGTTTAGTGGTGATGAACTTCAACTTTTTATTTTCTGAGATCACCACTACTATTTCTTAAACTATAGTTTTCAAAGGTGTATGACTTTTTTCATGAACTTGAACAGCAAGCAACTAGTTCCCTTCTTCTTCTCCACCCTCTGGCAAATGAACAACATTATTATTAACATGAAAAAACAGCCATTGATTCAGAAACACTACATTGGCAATAATGTGGCATTATCCTCTAGGCAAAGGCAATATTGATTTTCTTAATAGAACCAAGGATTGGATAAAATAAAGATCTGGGTTAGAATCAGTCAATAAGTCATGTTTTGTTCACATGTGATTCAGGGGAAGAATCAGTTCACTTTAGCAATAATTTAATAACAAGAGTGTAGCACTGACTAATATTTTATCAGAAATAAACTTCTATTTCATTGTACCTTAATAATTGTTCTGTGATGGGTAAATCTAAACTTTGCATTTATACAAACAAATGGCTACAAAGAAAGCTGGGATATTTCAGGATACTTTAACCATTTTGTTTTTAATTTAATCAATACATATATCCAATAACTTAGATTTTCTCTTTGTACTTTTTTTTCTAAAGAAGTATATTCACTCTTCTCTGTATTATTTCTTGTTCATTATTAGATAAGTGTTTTATATTTAGCCAATGAATATCTTATTTAAGAAATTTAATTGAATACTCATATTATAGAATTTGTGAGACATATGGATAGAGCAGGATTTAGAGCTACTGGATTCACTCACTGAAGTTGGACAAGCACTGAGGTAGTTGATAACCTATAGAAGTCACTGGTTAGGAGATCACTCTGGTGATGAGACAGAATATTCAAAGGTTTCAGTAATCTCTGGTCACAGTCCAACTGGCAGTGAGGAAATTATATGAAGTAGTATTATAGTCACAAGAAGACCTAGTTCAATCACAGGGAGTTTTGTGGAAAGGGAGCTACACTTGTATTAAAGATGAGTTTAACAAACAGTTGGACATAAAGGCCACCACTGTTACTGGCATATCAAGTAGTAGGTTATCATCTGGGAACTCAGAATAAAGGAGTGAGACAGAAGTTCAAGTATAATAATTAAGGTTCATAAGACCATAGATGAAAGGAAATTGGGAATTGAGAAAAAGGTAGGAATTGATTTTTCATGCCTATGGAGCATGTACTAGTTCAAGATCTCTGAGTAACAGTTGTTAAGGCAGAATTAAAAGTTCAAGAGTTTTATTAGATGAAATGGCTGTGTAAGAGAAAATGGGGTGGGGTGCTGCAAAAGTCTGGGGTAGCCATTAGAGTGAATGCAAATCTGAACCTGATAAAAAAGGGAGAGAGGTTGGGTGAGAGTACCTTAGTTTGCCATACAACATAATGAAAGGTTTACAAGGTTGTTTGGGAATCTCAAGACATCATCAATCGGAGGAGGCTTCCTCTTTTTCACAAGAAGTCTACCCAAGTGCTTAGGTGTTGGTTTGGAGGAGCCTGTGTGAAAATATGACCTTGGTGCCAAAGTGGCAATGGATTTTAGAGCATAGCACAGTGACTAAGACTCTTAGTAAGTTATGCTCTCTGTAGTTGGAGAACTAAGAAGCACATCCTTATGACCACCCCAGTGTATTTCGTCAAGAGTGACAAACCACAGAACTATGACTGACTTGAATTAGTTGTAGACACGGGATGGGATTGATTCTAAAAGGGAGAATCAAGTGATTTGCATTGGTAAGAGGAGAATGAGTGTGGAAGTTAGGAACTAGTTTGAGTTTGGGAGTTTTCAAACGTTTCTTAGCATTAGTTTTCTGTATGTATATAGACAGTTCCCATCTTAAATGGTTTTCCACTTTGCAACTCATTATCCAGTGTTATTTAAGAAGTACCCAAACTTCCTTTTCTGTTTCTTTTCTAACAACTTTCACCTCAATTCCAAGACATTCTGTACAGTACTTTTGCAATGCACACTTCTTTTTTATGTATCCCCCTCATAAAATGTATTTTCTAGACTTAAATTTCCCATAATAGCAGACTCAAACTTTTATAATACATGGTGAGGGGAAAAGAACATCTTTCTCTATAGCCTAGCCTTAGATTTCATGATCAGTGTATAACTTAGTTGTGTCAATTAATTCTCACATATAATTTTGATGGCTATTACAATATAATATTTAAGTTACTTAAATATTAATGAATAAAACCATAATGTCAAAACAGAAGGTTCCAATATGATTTACTTTAATGATTATCAGCTTTTCTTACTCAATCTCCTTTTATCATATTACATGGGAAGAATAATAGGAAAATGCAATTTCTCAAACATGAAGAAGTAGTCAAACTGGCATGATAATGCTCCAAATTGCCTTGAGTAATACTGAAAGCAAATGAGTTTTACTTATTTTATTTTTAGATTCTAATACTGCAGTGTGAAAAGGCTTTAAACTGTGTATAAGATGAAGACTTGTAAAGCCTTGGGTTAGAAAAATATGTAATTTTTGTGTTAATGGTCCCCACTGACATTCATGTTGCTAAATTTTTTTCTTAATGAATTTTTCTGTTTAAAACTTTCTTGTTCTTTTCAATTGGCATAGCTTATTCTGTGTGTGTTTTTTAAGATGATATAATTTGGATTCAGTCAGCCAGTGATAAAGTTCTAAAAGTTACCTACCTAATCCTCAGAATGTATAAGATCAGGATTTCTTGGTGATGTGCTGATGCTGAGGGGACAGGAAAGAAGAGTTGGTGAGGAAGGCATAAAAACTGAGTTGGTAGTTTAAGTTGACATGACTCCTTACTGAACACTGTTCTCTCAGTTTCCTTCTAAGGGATAGGCTGACTATCCATGCTATTCTCTTTTCTTTACTCAGAGTTATGAGGAAGAAAAATGATAAGATATAGCACTAGAGCAGAAGATAATAAATGAAAAGTCTGATAAATGAATAAATATCTTCTCTGCTACCCACACCTACCTTTATCCTCCTATAAAGGTAACCAAAGACATATAACCAAAGACGTGTGTGTGTGTGTGTGTGTGTGTGTGTGTGTGTGTGTGTGTGTACACTTTTAGACGGTTTGAAGAACAAAGGATACAAAAGACGTATATTGGAAGGTTTACATTTTCAAAATCTTTGAGAGTTCTATCAATCATAGTGTTGGTCCTTTGTGATTTATTATTTATTAGACAGGACTTGTGGCTTCTACTTACATGCACTTCAGGGAGCATCTTTAGCAACTACCCACATTCTTTCTGATTTTGCCTTTATTAAACACATCTTTGGTAAGACAAACCATTCCTATGTTGGCTTTACTTCCAAAACTGAAAATACAGTCAAGCTTTAGGATATATTTCATGCAAATAATTGATGTTCTTTTTGCTTAAGTGAAGGATTTGCATTCCTAAGGACTTGTAAAGTGGAAGACACTCAGTCACTAGAGTCTGTTTGATTCCCTGAAGTACTCCCTGGAAGATTGTTATAATAATAACCACAATGAATTACAGCTCTTGCTATCCATGCATCTTTGCATTATGAATTAGCTGCTTCTCTAAGCAAGAGGTAGAATCTATTTCTATGCACTTTAAAGTAGGGCAGGACTAGCGACTTGCTTTGACAAATAGAGTGTGGTACAGTAACACAGTGCAAGTTCTGGAGGTTAGGTCTTAAGAGGTCTTATAGCTTTTATTCTTACCTATTGGAACCTTCAAATAACCACTCTGTGAAGAACCCAGACTGTCCTATTGAGAATGAGAAGTCAAATGCAGGAGAACCAGGGCTTCCCAGTAGGTAGCAAGTATCAACTGACACATGTAAGTGAGGCCATGTTGGCCCCCAGTCCCAGTCAAACCATAGATGACTGCAGATACATGAGTGATCCCAATTGAGATGGAAAGAAATGCTCAAATTGACAACACTTGGAATTGTGAGAAATAATAAAACATTATTTTAAACTGCTAACTTTTGGAGTAGTTTTTATACTGCAAGAGATAAATGAAACAACCAGGCTAACAAATAGTCAAGGAGTACAGCTCCCAGCTCTAGGGAGTCTAAGACAGATATAATTTCATCTTCCGCTCCACAATTATAAAGTTTCTTTGTCTCATGTTTTCTTAAAAATTTGTGTAATTTGGATTCTGTCCTATGACACATCTATGTTTATTTTGACCCAGAAATAGATAAGAATTTACTACCACTAAAGATAATAGATGCTCAAGAAGGATATGTTTTATTCATCCTGTGGAAACATAACCTCTGGAATACTGTTCTGTATCCTAGTTTGAATAATAGAGTAATTTTTAGCACATAGCTATTGAAATGCAAAGTTTTAAAAAAGAAGGTGATTTTAACAACCCAATCCTTGCAGTTTTGCCTGACTGATGCATCTCTAATTATTTGCAATGTGATAAGCTCTCCTTCAGTTTCTCTTTTGTATCCTTGAATAAAAATGAGTCTTAGTTATCTAATTATGGGCAGTGTTAATGAGAAACCCCAATGAAAGCCTCCATACCTGGTTTTGGTCAGTTGTCTACAGACCTAAGGTTTTGTTTTTCATTGGGAAAAAGGTGACCTCTTCATTTTTGTTGTTGCTAAAAGGAATTAGTTGTTGCCTAGCAACCAGTTTGCCCATCAGCTTCTTAAAGCAGGAGGGGTTGCTAAGTAAATTGCTTTACAGTTTTTTAGAAGAGATTGGACTTATCCAAACATATTCTAAGATCTGAAAAATTACTGTGGAAGCATTAGGGACACATACATGAAAAAACTCAAGGAATGATCTGATACTACATTAAGCCAGTTTACCCTAATTCTGTTATTATAATATTGAAATACATCCACACTGGTTAATAAATAGCCACTGTGCTAATCCAGGCAAATGTTCCTTATCCCTAGCTATTCCCTCTCTTGAGCTCACCTCTACCCTCTACATCTAATGATTTAGGATCTGGAACCATAAGGCTCTCCTCTAGAACTCTGCTCCAGCCGTTCTGATTGTTAAACATTTTTAGTATCACCCTGGAAATGGCCATACCTTGTAGTTCAATTTAGTTTTTATCAAAATAATTTGGATAACAGATAAGAAAAGTATGAAATGATAAAAGAGCATGAGACTATTAGTAAAGGGGCTTTTTGTGTTATGACTTTAAGACTAACTAGCTGAATAACATTAACCTGATCTGTCATGTGCACATCTGGATCATGAAGGCATTGATCTATAGGATCTCTAAAGCTATGATTAGTATTAATACTTTATGATTCTAAGTAAGAGTCTCCATCTTTCAAGTTGAATTACATGTTAATTTAGAAAACATATAGTATGTAATTAAAATAAAGTTAAATTGCAATGCCAGTGGATGACCTGAAAGGCAAAAAAATAAGCAGAGGAAATTTGCTAGCAAAGGTTAATTATAAACCTTTAAGAACAAATTAGAAAGCTTTCAGAGGCAGTAAAATAAAGAAAAAGATATAAGAGTGTTAGTTATTGTACATTGATTCTTTTTTTAGACATATGGCTCTGAGGTGATTTTATAATTGAATTTATTAAGAACTAATTATAAAATTACAAACTTTATTAATAAGAATTTAATTTAGTAATAATATATAACTCCATTCCAGAGGAATGAGATGATATATTTAATAGCTGCCATCTCCTGACAAAAGATTTAGAAACAATAGAGTATATTTTGCTTATTATAAATATTCAATTTAAAGACTATCTTTTGAATACCCTACATAAAGTAATAGTGATGACTAAAAGTTTTATTTAAAAGATTTGAGGCTAATTGTCAGCAAAATGGCAGACTAGGAAACTCCTAGTCCTTGTTTTTCCATGGAAACATCAATAAACAACTAGGGTTTGAAATTGGCTGAACTAACTTTATAGGAGTCTAGAAAACAATCAAAAGTCTATAGAAATCAAGTGATGACCAATTAAGATACCTATAGAATGGTAGAAAATTTTGTGGCATTTTTACTCAATGTTGTCCCACCCCACCCCTGGTATTGTATGGTCTTGGTCTATCAGAGATGGCAACACAGTTTCCAGTTCTCTGCCACATTAATCTGCTCAGGCTACCATAACAAAATATCATAGACTGGGTAGCTTAAACAACAGAAGTTTATTTTCTCACAGTTATGGAGGCTAGAAGTCTGAGATCAGAATGTCAGCATGTTCATGTTCTGATGAGGACTCTTGGTTGGCAGACAGTCACCTTCTCTCTGTGTCCTCATATGGAAAATAAAGAGGAAGCAGGTTTTCTGGTATCTCTTCTTATAAAGGCATTAATTCCATCATGAGGGCTCCATCTTCATGATTTCACATAACTACCTCCCAAAAGTCCCACCTCAAAATACCATCACTCTGGGGAGAGGGTTAAGGTTTTAATATATAAATTGTGTGTGGAGGAGGAGACACAAAAATTTAGTCCATAACGCCTTCACTTTAAGTAGAAGAAGCAGAGCAGATCTTATCTGCAACGTTCTAACCTGCCTGGGAGCTGCCTGAAGGATTGGTTTATGTCTCTCCTAACTTGGATCTCAGGCAGAAAAAAACAGTGGGCACTGCTAGTGAAAGCTGCAGAGAACCTGCAGATCTGCAGACCACTGAGATGAGCTTATAGGTAGGGACATACAATAGACTATCTATGACCCTAAGAGAACCTGGGATGAGATTCTTTGGGAATCATAAACATTTAAAAGCATATGATAATACAGGGGAATTAAGATACCACACACAGCCCTGGTTAAGATGCATGCTTAGAAAAGACCTGAGCTGATCCCAAGGCTCAGAGCCAGTCTACCTGCAGCACTGTCCTGTATATAACCAGTCTGCAAAGACTGAGAGAGTTGTCTATTTTTTCAAATGACCAATTATCAACAACAATGACAACAACAACAATAACAACAAAGTTACAAGGCATACAAAGGAACAAGAAAACACTGTCCATTCAAAGGAACCAAATAAATTTGCAGAAACCATCCATGAGGAATACATCAGTTTTATTAGACAAAGACTTTAAAACACTTGTCTTAAGTACGCTCAAAGAACTAAAGGAAAACATGAACAAAGAACTACATGAAATCAGGAAAACAATATACAAACAAAAGAAGAATATCAACAAAGAGATAGAAGTTATAAAGAGAAACCAAACCAAAATTCTGGAGCTAAAAAATAGTATAATTGAATTGAAAAAATTATTACACGAGTTCAGTAGCAGATTTGAGTAGGTGGAAGAAACAGCTAACTTGAAGACAGGATGATTGAAATTATTGAGTCTGAAGAACAGAAAGAAAAGAGATTAAAGAAAAGTGAACAGAGCCTTAGAGACCTGTAAGGCATGATCAAGCGACCAATGGAAAAGGAAGAGAGAACAAGATAGAGAAGTTATTTGAAGAAATAGTGGCTGAAAACTCCCCAAATTTGAAGAAGGGCATGGATCTACAAATCCAAGAAGTTCTCTAAACTTCAAGTAGGATAAACTTAAAGAGTCCCACATTGAGACACATTATAATCATACTGTCAAAATCCAAAGACAGAATGTTGAAAACAACAATAAAGAAGCAACTTCTCACATATAGGGGCTTCTCAATAAAGTTATCAGCATTTTTTTTTTTTTTTTTTTTTTTTTTTTAGCAGAAGTCTTACAGTACAGAAAACAGTAGGATGATATATTTAAAGTGCTGAAGGAAAATAATTCAACTGAGAATTCTATATCTGGCAGAACTGTTCTTTGAAAATGAGGGAGAAATTAAGACATCCCCAGATAAAAGCGAAGGAAGTTCATTACCACTATATCTGTCTTACAAGAAATGCTAAAGGGTACTGCACAGTGACTTGAAGGCATATAAGATAAAAGGCTTTCCAGTAAAGGGTAACTCCATGGACAAATATAGAAACCAGTGTTTTTATAATTTTGGTTTATAACTGCACTTTTAATTTTCTACCAGATTTAAAAGACAAATTCATAAAATAATTTTCAATCTATATTAGTGGGTATACAATATACAAAGATGAAATTTGTATATCAATAATCTAAAGGGGGAGTGTAGCTATACAGTAGAGTTTTTCTATGCAATTGAAATTAAGTTGGTATTCATTCAAATTAGACTCATAACTTTGGGATGTTGTATGTAATCCCCATGGTAACCACAAACAAAATACCTATAAAGTATAAACAAAAGAAAATGAGAAGGAAATAAAAATATGTTATGATTCCACTTATGTGAAATACCTAGATGTGTCAAATTCTTAGAGACAGAGGTAGAATATAGCAGTTACAAGGAGCTAGGGGAAATGGGGTACTAACAAGTTTTAATGGGTATGGAGTTTTACTTTGGGATAATGAAAAAGTTCTGGAAGTGGATAGTGGTGATCATTGCACACAAATTTGAATGTACTTAATGCCACTAAATTGTGCACTTAAAATGGTTAAAATGCTAAATTTTATCTTAGGTATATTTTACCATGATTAAAAGCAAAACGAAACAAAAGATATGAAATGACGAATCTAAAAATAAGAGCCATTATTTCTGGAATATTTCTTATAAATGTCACTGACTTCATATTATATATTACTTTACGTGCATACTTACTCAGTTTCATAATTCCATCAGATAAGTGTTTTATCCTGAGTAAAACGTTAAGTAAATCAAGTGTACAAATTAAATATTTTCCCAAAGACAATGCAGGATAGTGAAAAAGATGGGATTTAAATTTACATTGGTGAGTAAAAACCCATTCCTTTTGTAATTTCATTTAAAAGAGAAAGAAGTTAAAGGGGAGTATTTAGAAAATTTATGATGAACTATGAAATTAATGTTATTGAAATATGTTTAACAACAAAGTAACAGCATGTCATTAGTAATTCTAATGTTTGCATATGAAATAATCATCACTGTAAAATATTCTAATTCATTTCCAAAAGAAAAAATAATTTATTAATATAAGGGTAAAGGGGGTCAAATACATGGTGATGGAAGATTTGACTTTGGGTGGTGAACACACCATGCAATATACAGATGATTTATTATTTCAGGGGTCCCCAACCACTGGGCCCCAGACTGGTACTGGACCATGGCCTGCTAGGAACTGGGCTGCACAGCAGGTGAGTGGTGGGCAAGTGAGTGACACTTCATTTGTATTTTCAGCCCCTCCGCACCGCCAGCATCACTGCCTCAGTTCTGCCTTAGATCATCAGGCATTAGATTCGCATAGGAACACTAGTTCCTGGTGCCAGAAAGGTTGAGACTGCTGATTATTGAATTGTACACTCAAAAGCTAATTTTATTAACCAATGTCACCCACAAAATTTGATATTAAAAAAACTCGATTTTACTCAAGACAACTCTGATTCACAATTTGGTTTTTACTTATAGAGAATTAACCTCTTTATTGTTGTGGCAGAGGCTCCCATATGCTCATCCAAATGCATATTCTCTTCTTCCTGTATGCATAGCTAGACTATATTTTCCAGCCTCCTTTGTAATTAGGAATAATCACATGATGGAGTGCTAGTTGGTAGATTGTAAGAAGTAATGTGCACTGGTCTGGCCTCTAAAATCCTCCTATCAGTGTCCTCCATCTATTTTTCCCTTCAGCTGTCAAGAATAGAGGTGATATCCAAGGTGATCTTGGAAGCCACTAAGGTGACATAACCTCTGTCACCATGTGTCTATACATGACTGTAGAATGATTGTCCTACATATTCACTCACCCATCAGATACTATCAACTCTATTGGTTTGAGGCAGTATAAGTTTATGATATTTTCTGAGTAGAAGTTAACTTATTTGAACTAATTAATTATAATAATAGTAATTACTGATATTCCACTCATCATTAGATTATAGTCTATGTGTTCTTTTAATCAAAATTATAATAATTGGCTGTGCTTACCAATGGAGAATACATGATTACAGTTTTTTTGAATGATATATAAATTAGAATGAAAATGATAAAAGACTAAAATATAAAATCCATGAGATTTAATTTTTATTTATGTGTAATTTAACCACTGGAATATTGTCTTAGTTTGGGTTATAAGAAATTACCATAGCCTGGGTAATTTGTAAACAACAAACATCTATTTCTCACAGTTCTGGAGATTGAGAAATCAAATAAAGTCACCAGAGATCTGGTGAGGACACTCTTTCTGGTTCATAGATGGCCCTCTTCGCATTGTATCCTCTCATGGAGGAGAACAGAAAGAGGGAGCAAGTTCTCTTGTGTCTCTTTTTATAAGCACAAATTTTATCATGAAGTCTCCACTCTCTAACCTAATTACCTCCCAAAGGTCCCATTTTCAAACATCATCACATTGAGGATTAAGATTTCAATATATGAATTTTGGGGAGACACAAACATTCAGCCCATAGCAGAAGTTAGCTCCTCGAAGAAAAATAATTTTTTATTCAGTTATGTTGTACTAGTTCAGCAGAATGCTTTGTATGCAGTAAGCATTAGTAAATGTTTGAATGAATGAATGAATAAGTGAATGAATGCATGAACAAATGAACTAATTAGCTCTTCATTAGACCTTAAACAAAGTACTTAGTTTAAGCACTTTATACTTTAGGTCCTCTATATTAAAAAGTATCCAGTCACCTCAAAATTGTGGTGGTTACAGTGAGAAAATTTTATTTAAATCATTTTAAGCAATGCGTTTTGTTTTGAGCTAAAAAGGTTCGAAACAAATTTTAAAATAGTCTTGCAATTATAAGTAATTATATTCATACTTCTAAATTATGGCACTATGTCTGTCATCTTAGATCTTTATAAATTATTATTTGATAAAATACTCTTTTCTTACAACATCTTTTTTTAATAAACTTAAATATTTCTTGTTGGAGAGATCACTGTCAATTATATTTTTCTTTGCAATGACATTTAATATCTTTGCCTACTTAATGAATTAAAATTGAGTAGTTTAGGGTTATCTAAATCAATATACTTTAAATAAAAATTATAAATCAAGATTGGGAAACATTGAAATGTCTAATAGTACCCAATGTTTATAAATAATAAAGGGAAACTGACTCATTTGTGCACATTCAATTTGCAAAACATCTGCCAAAATGTTGTACAAGATGTACTTCTGAATAGATATTGGGTTTCATAGTTCCACTGAATTTTCTTATTGAAAGTTTTCATAGGGTGCAAACAGGTGCCTAATTTGCTAATCTATCACAAAGAAAAGAACACTGGGATTATGAAGTGATGAATTTGCCTCATTGTTTTATTGTTTTTGAAACATTAAAAGTAAATGAGAAAGACTAGAAGCAAAAACCTTTTTTTTGTGAAAATTTTGTTACACATTTTAAAAAAATTATTTCTTAATCAGAACAAAAAAAGTTAAAAAATGATAAATGTTTTAAATTCTTCTGAGATTATCATCCTTTTTACTTTTAATATATTTTTGTCTTTACATTTATAGAGGTTTCTGTATTTTTCTTTGCCAGCATGGTAGTTTTCATCTCTAGAAGTTTGATTTGACTGTATTTTTATATCTTCAATGTGTCTAATTAACATGCTCAGTTCTCTTCTAACTTCTTGAATATATGCAATGCAGTTCTTTATAAATGTTTTATTGTTCTTGTGTACTAATTCTATCATCTGTGTAATTTCTAGGTCAATTCCAACTGATTATCTTTTTTTCTACTCATTATGGATGAAATTTACTTATTTCTTTACATGCTTGCTAATTTTTTATTAGATGCCATACGTTGTTAATTTTATCTTTTTGGTGCTAGATATTTTTGTATTCCTAAAATTACTATTGAGTTTAATTCTGGGACACAGTTCAGTTACTTAATTACTTGATCTTTTTGAGTCTTGCTCTTAAGCTTTGTTTCGTAGCACTAGAATTGCACTTACTCCAGTGCTGTATTTCTCTAATATTGAGGCAAAACTTTTCTGAAGTTTTCACTCCTGGTTGGTGGGACCAGGAACTCTTTGTGCCCTGTGAAAACTGACTCCCTCTCCCCGACTCTAATCTTTTTGAATGTTTCTTTTTTTGGTCTTGGATTGATTCCTCCCACTTATGCTCCAGTCAGTACTCAGCTGAAGACATGAATGGGATGCTCTTCAGATCTTGGTACTCTCTTTTTAGACTTCTTCAGTCTTCCTCTCTATGAACTCTACTTGTGTTGGTTTTCCTGAACTCTTACTGCCATCTTATCTTATGAATCTATTAGACATGGATTCTTCCTTCCTACATCATGGTTTGTAAAACTCCCTAGGCACTAATCTTAGGCATTTTTAGGATTCACTTTGTTTCATATTTTTTAGAAATTACTGTTTTTCATTGTCTGATGTCCAGTATCTTGAGAAGGATCATTTCACATATTTTGCCCCATTCAAGGTTCCCCTCACTCCCCAGAAAAAAAGATAAATCCATCTCTCATTACTCCATCTTTCCTAGAAGAAGTTTCTTCTGATGCTATTGAAAATAGTAGAATCATATAACTTTGGGTAAATCATCTTGAAGAGGCAAAATACTATAAAGAGCTTAAGATTTGGAGGAAGAAGATGTAGGTTTTGAGCATCCTGGTTTTGTTGTCCCTGAAATCAACTTTTTCCATCTGACTTATTTTACTCAGCATGATATTCTCAAGATCCATCCATGTTGTTGCAAATGGCAGTATTGCATCTTTTTTTATGGTTGAATTGTATTTCATTGTATATGTGTACCACATCTTTATCCAATCATCTGTTGAAAGACAGACACTTTGGTCGTATATCTTTACAAATAAATGTTTTCAATTTTTCAGGTAGATACCCAGAAGAGGGGTTGCTGGGTTATATGGTAATTCTATTCTTAAATTTTTGAGGAACTTCCATACTGTTTTCCACAGTGGCTGTACCAATTTATATTCAAATTATACTACAAAGGACAATCAAAATAGCATGGTATTGGCAGAAAAACAGACATACAGACCAATGAAACAGAATTGAGAGCCCAGAAATAAACTCATATATATATGGGGAAAAATTTTTTTGACAAAAGAGACAAAAACATACAAGGAGGGAAAAAATCCTCTTCAATAAATAATTCTGGGAAAATTGGAAAACCACATGCAAAAGAATAAAGCTAGACTATTTGTCACTATACACAAGGATCAACTCAAAATGGATCAAAGACCTAAATATAAGACCTGAAGAAATAATACATAGAAGACATAGGTACTTAATTTATGGACCTTGGTCTTAGAGAGAATTTTATGAATTTTACCTCAAAGGCAAGGGAAGTAAAAGCAAAAATAAATGAATGGAACTACATCAAACTGAAAGCTTCTACACAGCAAAAGCCAGATACAGCAACAAAACAAAGAGACAACCAACCAAGTGAGAGAAGATATTTGCAAACAACACATCTAAACATGTGCTTTTTAAAGAATGAATTTTAGGCAAAGGAGAATATCCCAATATTTGTTGTTAATTGGATGTACCACACATCCACATACACATTTTTTGAGATTGAAATTTGTTAGAGATATGGAAAAACCTCACATTTTACCCTAATAACATAGTCTTCATCTAATAAACAATATCCATGCCTATGGGATGTTAAAACACCTGGATTTGGTCACTTATGAGGGTTGATGCTCTGAGTCTAAGATGTATCCACTACATAAAATATATAAAGCCCAAGTTAGTGAGTGTAAAAATAGCAAGTATGAAACCAGACCCTCCAGTTAGCATGGGAACTTCCCATAGTGGGGGAAGGAAGTATTATTCCTTTAAATTAAGCACTGCCAACTGATGTATTTTTAGAATCACTTGGGGGAATATTCTTGTACTTTTTACCACTTGTCCAACTCTCTTCTCTTGTGGTTTACATCTCAATAGGCTCTTCATTTTGTAGTAGTAATCTGGCAGCTGTTAGGTTCTTGTTAATGAGTTCATTTGGATGCATACTCTTTTCTTTAGTTAACACACTCCAAGCTTTCTCTTTGTGAAGTAAATCTCATAATTTTGCTTGCCTATACTGGTTATTGGTGGTTGCTGATACAGCTTCTTGAAATATGTTACCTGACAATTTTGGATTAACAAAGATTGAATTGTGTGTGGTGACATTTTCTGTCAGTATTAAGGCAGCTCATATTTACAATTTTAAGATAGCAAGGGAATAGCCTGTCAGACTCCAAAGAAATTGTGCTTCATCTTAAGGCTTCTTTACTAATATCAATGAGGCAGAATTTCAAATAGTTCAATTAGCATTTCATCCAGAAGCCAGCTCTTTGTTAAGACAGGGCCCTAAGGATGTCTGCCTAGATGGTTCTTTCCTTGCATCTGGGCTTTGCTAACTCCTACTGATCCTTTAGGATGCAAGTCATGAACTGTCTGGTCCCTAAAGACTTCCTCACACCTATGCTCTGGGTCAGGGCCAGGTGCCTCTCTTGTACCACCCTCTAGTATTTGCCTCATCACACCATATATTACCTATTATTACCACAATTACCTCTATATATGTCTGACATCTCAAGCCACTAGAAAATAGATTCTTTGGAGGACAGTGGTAGATCTTCTCTAATCTAAGGTCTCCAAAGCTTAGTACCTGGCAAGCACTTACTAAAAGTTTATTTAATAAAGAATGGTATGATTACAGTAGCTTAAGACTGATGAATATCTATGCCATTTTGTGTATGTCAAATATTTATAAAGCATGTTTTTGATTGGTTATGTCTCTGTAGAATTGGTTGGAGAAAAGCTTTATAAAAGTTTTTCTGGATGTCAGTTAATAACTTTGGGTCTTTTTTCACCAAGATGCTAAAATCTGTGGATGATCAGGATGCCATTTCTCAGTGTAACTCTGTAAAATTATTCCTGTACTGTCTCAATGTGCTCAAATGATTGTGAATGGTTTTCTGGTTCTTAGAAGTTTTATGGTATTAAAACAATAACTTGTAACTTAAAGATGGTTTTAAACATATAAAATCACATCATGTAGCCAAAATGGAATTATTAATTCTCAGGGGAAAAATATACTTATGAGGTTGATGTTCTGAAACCATATGTTTCCAATAATAGAATGTATAAGACCTAAATTACTGAATGCAAAAACTACAATAATACACATTTGTGATCCAGTAGTTGAACCAAACTCATTTGGTAAGATTTAACCATTAAAGAAAGGAAAATTTCAATTCTTTCATTTTTATTTTATTATTTTTTCTTTTAAAGAATAAAGTTTATTTTTAGGATGATTTTAGATTTCTAGAAAAATATGAGGATAGCACAGAGAGTACCTGTATACCCTGCATCCAGTTTCTCATACATTTTTAACATTTTATTTTATTATGGTACAGTGCTACAATTAGTGAACCAATATAGGTACATTGGTATTGAATAAAGTTGATACTTTATGCAGATTTCCTTAGTTTTAGCTTATGTCCCTTTTCTGTTCCAGGATGCCATACATGATCTAGTAATAACCCATTAAACCAAACTCATTTGGTAAGATTTAACCATTAACAGAAAAGATTTTCAATTCTTTCAGTTTTAAAAATATTGGCTGTTCTGGTCTGCTGCTTATAATTCTGAAGAGTAAGGTGAGAACATTTGTTGAATATCTACCATATTTCAAGCATTTTCATATATCATCTAATTTAAACCTTACAACAGACCTGTGAAACATGGATTACTGTCCTCGTTTTAGATGAGAAAATTGAACATTGTAGAAGTTATGTTTTTTGTTCAAAATTGCAGAGTTAGTAATGAAGTCTGATTTTGAAACTAGATATGTCTGAGAATACTTGGTGATAGATTTTACTCTTGAAACTATAGCCATGAATCAATGTAATTTATACTAAGGTTCCTTTTGATGATTTTTTTTAAAAAAGAAAAGCAATACATTGTCAAAAGATACATTATTGTTTAAAAGAGTACACAGATACTGTAAAGGAAATTATACCATTATTATGTATAACCGGGGTTTATGCAGGTTTGTAAAGAAAAATTTAACGTATTTATTTTATATTCTATTTCTTTCTTCTTTTCTTTTTTTTCTTTTTCTTTTTTTAAAGAAAATAACTGACAAGCGCAGATGCTGATTTTCCTGTGGGTGCTTGTATAAGGATAAATTTAAGTTACTAATTAGATTTTCTTGACTATAAGCAGTTTTCTTCCCTAGTAGAATCTATCAGGAGATATTATAGAAAGAACATTTATATAGTTCTTCACTTGATACATATGAAATACTGAATGTAAGAGGTATTTAATCTGATAACAAATCCCTGCTAATATTTTGGAAGGTTTTCTAATAGGATACAAAGTTTCTAAGTGACAGAGAAAAATATTTTTCAATGACAGGTTGAGGATGGATAACTGCACATTTTGTTTCTCTATGGAAAGCAGTTAATATTAATGTTGTGTATAATGAATATTTTCAAAAGATGTCAAGTGAATGTAAATTAGCTACAACTATATAAAAGGATAAAAATAGCCCTCAAGTTATGTATGAAAAAAAAATCAATCTATTGGATTAACCCATGTTTCCACAGCTATTATAGTCAGGAGGAGGGGTCACACTAAGCACTAAGAATTTATATCTCATCCTCATTTGTAATTACAAGATTATCAGCCACCATTCTCCAGTCTCCAATTATCTCTGCAAGTGATGCACTAATTTAATATGTCAAATAGAATTTGTAGAAGCAGTAGTAAATAAAAATAATTAAAATTTAAAAAAGAGAACTGTTTTTATCTGAAAAGGGGAGCCCAAGTATCAAACCCATTCCTCAGGATTGACCTTGGAACAGGTAATCCAAGGGGCAGAGCTGTATTTCATTTAAACATAGTTATTATTTATTTTCCACTTGAAAATGTAACGTGCTCATGACAACTTCCAAGCATATAAAAGCCATACCAAAAAGTAAACCATTTTTCTATTCTCTTATTTCTATTCTCCAGAGGCAGTACCATTAGAGTTGTTTAAGTCTGTCCCAGAATATGTATTTATTTTAAACAAAGGAATTTCTGGAATGCCCTGTAATGTATAATTCCCCATGGAACATGTTAAATGCACTTCCCTTTTCTATCTTGCACCTTTGGAGTACATGTGGAATGAAAAATTAAATTTGCCTGGCAATTCTGTCATCACATGCTTAGTATGATACATAAATTGTTGGCATCTTTGCCCTTTGTGGTCTCAGCTGCCTGAAAACTCCCATAATAGCAACAGAATGAATGACAGGCCAGGTCCAGTAGCATGTGTTTAATTTCCAGCAGGCTAACATGAGAAAAAAAGCATAAATCTTTGTACTTAATGAAGTCTCAATATGCTTATCCCAGCATTATATTACATTTCTGGCAGCAAGGTGATTCAAAAAGAAAATTTCTGTATTTGTGTGTCTTCTTACATAGTTGTCACGTAAATAGAATGACTGAGGATCTCTGAAGAAAAATTCTTGTATTTAGGTTCTCTGGGTGGCAGAAGTCTGTTTCTACTGTGCCTTTCTAAGTAATCTTGCTGGTGCTTGAAATTCTTATTTTCTTAAACAGCTTTATTGAAGTGTAAATGACAACTCCACATATTTAAAGTTGTACAATTTGATAAGTTTTGACATAAGTAGAAACTATGAACCCATCACCACAATCAAGATAGGCAACATATCCAACACTCCCAAAAGTTTTCTAATATTTCTTTGTAATCCCTCCCTCTGGTCTTCCCCAGTTTGTACACAATTGCTCTCTTATGGCACTAAAATTAGCTGCTGTTTTCATGAATTATACATAAATGGGATCATACAATGTATTATTTTTTATCTGGCTTCTTTCACTCAGCATAATTATTTCGAGATTCATCTATATTGGTGCATGTATCAATAGTTTGTTTATATCTTTTTCTAGCTGAGCATTTTCTTTCATTTCTCTTGGGTATATCCAGGGAGTAAGATGGGTGAGTCATATGATAGGTATGTATTTAATCTTTTGAGAGTGCAAAACTGTCTTTATACCATTTTACATTCCCACCAACATTGTGAGAGCTCTAGTTGTATCACATCTTACCAATGTTTTATGTGGTCAGTGTTTTAATTTTAACAATTTTAATGTGTATAGGCTCTCACTGTGTGTTTTTAAAAATATTTTTTATTTTTCAATTATAGTTGGCATACAATATTATATTAGTTTCAGGTATACAACATAGTAGTTAAACATTTATATTAAACATTCATATAACTTAAGAAGTGATCACCCTGGTAAATCTAGTACCCATCTGACACCATACATAGTTATTACAATATTATTGACTATATTCCTTATGCTATACTTATATCCCCATAACTATTTTGTAACTACCAATCTCTACTTCTTGATCCCTTCCCTTTTTTAAACCACCATCCACCTTCTCCCATCAAAATATTCTCTGTATCTATGTGTTTCTGATATGTTTGTTTATTTTGTTTCTCAGAGTCCACATGTAAGTGAAATCATATAGCATTTGTCTTTCTCTGTCCGACTTACTCCACTCAGCACAATAACCTCTAGGTCCATCCATGTTGTTGCAGATGGCCAGATTTTATTTATTTATTTATTTATTTATTTATTTATTTATTTATTATTTTTATAGCTGAGTAATATTCCATTGTATATGTGTACCACCTCTTCTTTATCCATTCAGACACCCAGGTTGCCTCCATATCGTAGGTGTTCTAAATAATGCTGCGATGAATGCATGGATGCACATGTCCCTTCCAAGTAATTTTGAGTTTCTACAATAAATACCCAGAAATGGGATTACAAGGTCCTTCTTTGTCTCTTGTTATAAACTTTGTTTTAATTCTATTTTGTCTAGTACAAATATAGCTACTCCAGATTATTTTTCATTTCCATTTTCATGAAATATCTTTTTCCATCATTTTACTTTTAGTCTGTGTGTGTGTTTTGATCTGAAATGTCTCTTGTAGGCAGCATATGTAAGGGTCTTGTTTTCTTATATATTAAGCCACCTTATCTTTTGTTTGTTTGCTTTTTATTAAGTTTTTTTTTGGATATCTTTGGTCAATACAATTATATAATTTTGAAGTGTACATAATCACTTGACATCTGTGTATTCTATTGTGTGTTTACCACCCAAATTCCAGTTTCCTTCAGCTACCATATATTTGATCCCCTTTACTTACTACATCCCCCCCACCCTCCTATATTTGATACCCTTTACCCCTTCTTCCTCTCCCCTTCACCCCCTCTGGTAACCAGTAGTCTATAGTCTGTGTCCATGAGTCTCTGTTTGCCTCGATGTATGCTGAAGTTCATTATTATCTTGCTATAGCAATTCTCTTATTATTATTTAAGCTTATAATGCCCTGTTCTTAGTAAGGGTTGCTCTCCTCTGCTTCTATTTACCTGATAGTCACTTTACTCCCAATTATGTATTTTGTTGTTGTTGTTGTTGTTGTTGTTATTTTGTTTTAAGTGAGCTGACCCCTTTCAGAATTTCCTGTAGTGCAGGCCTCATAGTGGAGATTTCTCTTAATCTTTGTATGTCTAGAAAGGTCTTAATTTCTCCTTCATATTTAAAGGAGAGCTTAACTGGATACATTATTCTAGGCTGGTAGTTCCTTTCACTTAATAGTTTAAATATTTGATTCCATTCCTTTCTGGCTTGTAAGGTCTGTGCTGAGAAGTCCAACAATAATCTCATGGTTTTTCCTTTATAAGTTACCATTTTATTCTCCCTGGCTGCCCTGAGAATTCTGTCTTTGTCATTGATTTTCGATAATTTTCATACAGTGTGTCTTGGTGAAGCCCATTTTGGGTTGAGATAATTGTGTGTTCTCTTGACATCTTGAATTTCAAGCTTGAGTTCATTCCTTAGACTTGGGAAATTCTCGTCCATTATTTGTCTGAAAATGCTTTATAGTCCCTGTCCCTTTTCCTCCCCTTCGATAATGTCTATTATGTTTGTTTTCTCTCCTGATGGTATCAGCTAGTTCTGGAATTTCTCTTTCATTATTTTTCATTCTTAGATTTCTCTCTTCTTCCTTCTGATTTATTTCTAGATTTCTATCTTCGATATCACTGATCCTTTCCTCCATTTGGTCTACTCTACTTCCCAAGCTTGCTATTTCATTTTTCAACTCTTGCAGTGTGTTCTTCATCTCCAGAAGTTCTATTTGGTTCTTTTTGAGGCTTTTGACCTCCTTGCTCTGCTCATCTAGGTGTTTTTTCAATTCCTGAAATTGTTGATATGACTCATTTTGGAATTCACTGAGTTTTTTCAGAAGTACCATCCTGAATTCTCTGTCACTTACGTCGCATATTTCTGTGTCTATAAGCTCATTTTCTGGAGATTTTTCTCTTTCTTTCTGAGATGCCTTGTCACCTTGGTTGGTCATTGGTATTTAATGGACTATTTCTTCACCTAGGTATTAATAGAAGTGTATTCTGCTGTTTTTTCCATAAATAAGGTTTACTATATAAAGTTCTCTCTTTAGTCTGGTCCAAAGAAGGCGCTTTTCTTTTGATTTCAAGTAGGTGGCATCTAAGCCTCTTGGATCCCTGCTTTATATAAAGCCTTAAAAATGCCTTTTAATTTTCTTGTAGATATTTAATCATGCTCATTCCCCTCAGTTTCATTCCCTGTTAGTGTTAACAACAGTTTTTTTAATGTTTGCTTAGATTCCCTTTGGGCTCTGTGGTGTTCGGTCTCAGAGATTATGAGGGAGGGACCTCTGGGTTAGGGATTGGGTGCTGTGGCTCAGCCTTGGTTTTGCAGCAGGGATCAGTAAAAATCAATTGTTGTTTTTCTGCTGTCCCACTTTTCTGCTTTCTGCCCTGATGACTGAGCCCTTCTGCTGGCCATGGAAAGCTCACAGCTTTCCCAGACAGGGCTGTTCAGGGAACTTGCCGCTCCTTCTCCTCTTCCCCTCCTCCTGCAGTGAGCTCCGGAGGCTGCCAGAGATAGCTTCTTTATTTCTCCCAGTTCACTGCCCGACACCTGGGGTTCTTACCTTTGGTAGCTCTTATGTGGAGATCCCATGATCAGACATGGTGGTGTGCAGTTTGGGTGTTTTTTGTTGAATTTTAGATGTTCAGATCATTGTTGTTTCACTGGAGATGTCTCTCTGCCATGTTTCCAAAGATCTCGCCACCCTATCTTTTGATTGGAGCATTTAATTCTTTTTCATTTGAAGTAATTGTTGATAGATATATAATATTGCCATTTTATTCATATTTTTGATACATATTTTTTTTCTTAAAAATGTCCTTTTAACATTTTCTGTAATGCTGGCTCGGCCGTCATGAACTCCTTTTGCTTTTTCTTGTCTCAAAAGCTCTTCATCCATCTTTTGATTCTACATGATAACTTTGCTGAGTAAAGTAATCTTGGTTGTAGATTTTTGCTTTTCATCATTTTGAATATTTTCTGCCTATCCCTTCTGATCTGTAAAGGTTCTGTTGAGAAATCAGCTGATAGTCTTATGGGAGCTCCCTTATAGGTAAGTAATTTCTTTCCTCTTGCTGCTTTTAAGATTCTCTCTTTGTTTTTAACCTTTGGTATTTTAATGATGATGTGCTTTGGTGTGGTCCTCTTTGGGTTTATCTTGTTTGGGGCTCTCTGCACTTCCTGGACTTGTATGTCTATTTTTTTTCATCAGGTTGGTGAAGTTTTCCATCATTATTTCTTCAAATAGGTTTTTAATCTCTTGCTCTCTCTCTTCTCCTTGGTACTCAATGGCGTGAATGTTGGTACACTTGATGTCGTCCCAGAGGCCCCTTAAACTATCATTTTTTGGATTCTTTTTTCTTGCTGCTGTTCTGATTGGGTGTTTTCTGCTATCCTATCTTTTAAATCAGTGATTTGATCCTCTGCTTCATCTAATCTTTTGATTCCCTCTAATGTTTCCTTCATTTTAATTATTGTATTTGTCATTTCTGACTGGTTCTTTTTTGTTTTGAATCTCCTTTTTTGTATTTCTTATCTCTTTGTTGAAGTTCTCATTGAGATCATTGAGCATCCTTATAACCAGTGTTTTGAACTCTGCATCTGGTTGATTGCTTGTCTCCATTTTGTTTAGTTCTTTTCTGGAGCTTTGTTCTATTCTTTTGTTTGGGACAAGTTATTTTGTCTTCCCATTTTAGCTGTATCCCTGTGTTTGTTTCTATGTATCAGTTAGGGCTTCTAAGTCTCCTGGTCTTAGTAAAGTGGCTTCATGTAGTGAGTTTCCTATGGGGCCTAATATCCTGTGGAGCCCAGTAGTGCAGTCTCCCAGATCACCTGAGCCAGGTGCTCCAGATATGTCTCTTGTGCAAGTTTTGTGTGCCTTCCTGTTGTATTTGAACCTTGGTTGTTTTGTGCATGCCAATGGAAGGAATTGACTCTCAGGCCGAATGGTTGTGAGGATTGTGACTACAGTAGAGATCCTTGTGTGTAGGGACTACGAAACAGAATTTTTTTTTTTTTAATTTGGGCTCTGGTGTCTACCCAGTCTGTCCTTTGAGTGTGTCTTTTGTGGAGGTGCTTTGGTGTGGTCTGAAGCTAGACACCAGATATGTTCGTTCTGGGGCTTCTTTTGAGGGGCTCTGTTGCAGGCCAAGTTTAGCTGCTGCCTGTGCCCCACCCAGGGCTACTTGATATGAGCTACAAAGATCTGTAGATGATTCTCACTTGTGCTGAACCTGGAGGTGTCTGGGAGAGTCTAATTTATAATCTAAGGCTGGCTGCCACTAGTGCAAGGCTCGGAACTGCTTAGCAGAGGGTATGGGGCACACTGAGTCCAGATGTTGCTTGTTTGGGATTTGTGAACCTTTGAGAGATTTTAGGAAAGTCCACAGCATGAGCCAATGCAAGGCATTTGTATAGAAAAGCCACTGGAAGAGGCTTTGGTGGACCTGTAAGTTGGTGGAGGTGAGGTCTCAGGAAATCACCAGGGCAGGGCAGCTTGTGTTAGCCAGGTTGTTAGAGAATCAAATATGGCTCCTTCCTGCATCTGTATACTGGATAAGGAGAGGGCTCAACAGAAGAACAATGGATTCTGCCAGCACTTCTGTCTGAGAGAAAGCTTCCCCTCCAGCCGTCACCCCGAAGCCAGACAATTCATTTTCTCCCTGTATGTCCCAGGCACCTTCCAAGCTGTTGCCCCAGAGCAGGAGCTCAGAGTGAGTGAGTCCAACAGTAAGTAAATCTATGTGTAGGCCCTTTAAGAGGGACATCTGGGATTTTAGCAGCCTTCTGTCTCACTCAACCACAAACTCTACTGGTTTTCATAGACAGAAGTTGTGGGGATTTCTCTTCCTGGCGCTGGAATCTTGGCTTGAAGAGCTTGGTGTAGGTCTGGGGCCCTTCGCTCCTTAGGGAGGACTTCCACAGCCAAGATATCCCTCCTAATTTTTAACTGCTACACGAGGGTATCGGATCAGCTTGTTTTGTGTCTCCACCTCTCCTACCAGTCTCGATGTGGCTTTCAGTATATCCTTAGTTACAGGAATTCTGTTCAGTTATACTTCAGGTAATTCTCAGTGATGGTTGTTCTGTAGTTTAGTTGTAATTTTGATGTAGTTGTGAGAGGAGGCAAGCACAGCATTTACGCACTCTTCCATCTTTACTGGAACTCTCACCTTCAGTTTTAAAGATATTTTCATTTTAGTTTGACAGTACTTTAAAGACATCAGTCCACTGTCTTCTAACCTGCATTGTTTCTAACAACACTTATAGTTATTCTTATCTTTGTTCCTCTTTACATATTGTATTTTTTTCTTCTGATTGCTTTTAAGATTTTGTCTTTATCATGATTTTAAGCAACTTGATTTCAATGTGCTCAGTAGTAGTTTTCTTTGTTTTGTGTGTTTGGGGTTAATAGAAATCTTGGATCTATGGGTTTATAGTTTTCATTAAATATGGACATTTTCTCAATCATTCTTCAAATTTTTTTTCTGTCTCCACCATTCTTCATAGAGGACTGAAATTATAATTAAATACCCATACTTCATAAGTTGTCCACAGCTAGTTGATACTCTGTTGATTTGTTTCAGTCTTTTTTCCTCTGTGATTTATTTTTGAAGGTTCCTATTGGTATGTCTTCAAGTTCACTAATATTTTCTTCTGTTACATCCAAATCTGTTTATCCCATCCCAGTGTATTTTTTACATCAGACATAATAATTTTCATTACTACAAATTTGATTTATATCTTTATTGTTATATCTTGTGCCACTGCACTTTATAGATGAAAAAACTGAGGCACACAGAAGATAAGAAATTTGCCCAAGATACCAGAATAAATCTAGACAGCTTAGTCCCAGAGACTTCACTTTTAATCACTAATTGTATTCATATTTTAAATGGTGTATCATTAACTCATACTATTTATTCCCCGAAGCATTTAAAACAATGTTTGACACATATAAGAGCATAAAAATTGTTAGTTGTTATTTTTGTAGCAAACTGTCGGCAAATTGCAAAACTTCTTTATGATTGAAAACTCAACTCAGATAACAATTCTTGAAAATTTTCCTGATATCTCATCACCAGTACAGGATAAAGATCCGTCCTATGCATTTCCATCTGTTTTTTCCCTTCTATAACAGTATTACAGAATTTTGTAACTCTGTGTATCCTTGAGTATTGAATAGAAGATAGATTGGATAGTGGGTCAAGTAAAATTTTAAGGCACAAATAGCCTGTTGGATGGTCAGTGGGTAAGGTGCTGCTAACAAAGAAGCAGCTCACCAGATACTAGCAGAAAGGATAGATAACATGACTTCTTAGCATAGGGGACATAGCATGGTTAGAGACTAGGCAGTTTTCAATAGCTGCCTTGGCTCCATAAGGCTTCTAGGGTTGTTGCATATGGTAGTACATCTCCAGTGAGTGTCATTCATATCAGTATCTATGTGCGTAGTAACCTTCCAGAATTGTGGAGACCACAACCATCACAATGGCATGTGGCTGCTTTTTGAGGCTACCAGGTAGATTAAAAATTAATATGATTTAAATTGGCACTCAGCTGGAAACTGGGTGGCCTCCAAGTGCTACATTCTCCTTTCAGCAGGATCCCTTGAGGTCTAGTTACACTATCTTAGATTCTACCACTGTCTCCTCTTTTACAACCACTCCCTCCCTTTCTGTTTATTTAATTTCTCTTCCTACCAGCTTGGGGAAATTTTTATTCTTTCTTGGATGCAGGGAATTTAGCTTTAACTCATTGGGTTTCTTCTTTGCCTTGAGTCCCCTCAGAAGCAAGGCTTTTTGAAACTTGAAAATATTTATATTTTTTACAGTAATCAATTTTACTTGAAGCTTATTTACTACAAAATCAGATTATTGCACAAATTAAGGAGAGAGTCAGAAATATTGGAATAAAGTGAAAGTATCAGTTATTATTTCAAATATAGCTGTCCTTCCAACTAAACCATGAGCTGTCCAAGGAATTTACCCTCTAGGGTTCAGAGCATGTTTCTATAAACAAAGGGAATGAATTTGAGTGTCACAGAGGTCTTCTCAGGCTAAATTCAGCTCTTTCCATTTCTTACTATTTGCTACTACTCCAGAGGGAATTCTTTTCTATTATTGCATTTTGTACAATTTTATCCCTAAAAATGTGTTGTGTACCTGACTGATAATTAACTTTTGTGCAACAGAAGTGATTTATTTTATGACTAACATTAGTTTTTCTAATTTTAGGAACTGTTATATTGACTTTTTCCCTTTAATCCTGGTTGTAGCTTGTAACTATTTATATTTTATAAACCTCTTAGAATCAAATCTCTAAATTCTGAGAAGTGGGTAACCTGTCTACCATTAAATACCAGGATCATCATACTTTTCTTGTGTTAAAATTATTTATTCCATATTTTCAAAAGTGTGTAGGCAATTGTATTTAAAACACTAGTAGAGAAGATTTAATGAGTTGGTATTTGTTTTATTTCATATGCCTGGATTTACAGTTCATATCTAAAATGTAATTTAATGTAAATAATGTGCAAATTAGAATATGCAGTAATTATAATTGGTAACCATCACCTGCTGGGTACAGACACAAAACAGCACTGAATATAATCTCAGTTGAGCTAATTATTTTCAGTAGTAAAAACTGAATTCACATTCAAAAGACTTACTTTGTAGTTTCAGTTGTATAAGTCAATTTTGTGGCTTTGAGAAAATATTTAACTCCTCCAGATATTCATTTTGCCATTGTGATGGGATCATTGGATTGGATCAGTTGTGAGCTCAGTACTTTACATAGATATCAATTGAGAAAAAATTATCCTTTTAAATAAATAAAACACAAATTTTATTATGTATTTTATCAGGAAATAAAATATTTGCAACTAAATGTATACTTTTCAAAGATTATTTGTCTGTGGATAAAGTTTCTTTTTTGAATTAAGTTCCAGAAAAAATAATAAAACATTGTCATGATGAAATGTTGAAACTGAATTAAATTTTTTTATTGAAATTGTTGTATTTTGCCTCTCTACAGGTCTTCTAAACCACTTAATTGAAAATGTGGTTTATCATATAGAAACCTTTGATATTGTATTCTTCCAAACAAGATTTTCCCATGGCAAATAGGAAAAAAAATCAATGTTTTTAATCTAAAAAATATTATTCTCCAGGCTCCTTGTGTTACAACATACGATTTTCATCAGCCACTTTTCTCCTGTTGGCAGTGGCCATAGAAGTATTTTATGTTTTATTTAAAAAAGAGCCTGTCACACACACATTGCCGCCTGCTGTTTTTTTCTTCTGTTTTCCACACTGAGCAGATCATTTCTTACACTGCTTGATCAGTAATTTCAATCAACTTATTCTTCTCTAATAGCCACACCCAAAGAGTAAAGCCACAAAAAGTTAATAAACAAGTGATTTCTGAGGGCTAGAAAACAGTAAGCAGAATTGGCTTTCATTCCTGAGCCACACCAAAGAATCAAATGTGGCATGTGGATTTCAGAATGTGTAGCAACACATTTTGTCATCTCTGGGATTCCTTCCAGCTTGAAAATGTCTTATTTCATATGGAATATCAAAAGCTGAGTTTTTAATGTTGTTTTGTTTTTAAATGCAGGCCCTTCATTTCCACCAGAATCCTGTGAAATAAACACATGGGAATAATCTTACCCTGGAATTTATTCTCATTAGGTGCCATCTCAGTGATTCTGAAAATTCTGGATGATTTTTGAGAAAATTGAGAAACAATATTTGGAGACCTCTAAGAAATGTGTTATTGGTTGACAGGCCTAACTAGCCTCAGAAACAGAATATCAAGCCAGACTCCCAGCCCTAATTGAATTTGGAGACCCAAGTTGATCTAGAAAAGATACTGCTTCGTTAACACTTAGACCTATGTTTATGTAGGGCTACAAATATCACTGGGCTCATATAGGAAAATTAAAAAAAAAAGGTATATAAAATAAAAATAATAAAACTGCAAATAAAAATTCTCTAGTAGTAACTATTGGTCCACATAGTATTTTCATGTCAATAGTCTTTTACAAATTTAGCAGTATTTCGAGGTACTGGCCATTAACACCAAATTCAAAGCATTATTAAGTGGCTGAGAGCTATAAATTGATAATTACTTATTGGTAGAAAATTAAGTTTACATTCCAAAATACATTACCATCTCACCCTGCTTAATGTTGATGTGGTAGAGAGATATGCTATATATTCCCCAAACTTCATTTTAGACACATAGGTAGACTATACTTACCAGTCTCCTTTGCAGTAGGGATCATGGTTGTGATTGAGTTCTAACAATGGAATGTAGGCAAAAATAAAATATGCCACCTATAGGCCTGACACCTAAATTTCTCTTACTGTCCTTCACATTCTTTCTTTCTCCATTCACATGGTTCTTGAAGGATCCCATGGAAGACTTCAAATCTGCCTAGATTGGTAGAGACACCCAATTGAAAAAAACTGGTTCCCTGTGTAATTGCATGGAGTAGAACCCTGTATGGCCTCTGATATTCTGTTTAGGACTATGAAGTGAATGAAAATTAATTTTTATGGTGTTAAGCTAAAAATATTTTGGAACTTTTATTTATAATAGCTAGCTTACCTTTAGCAGTATAGCTTGTTAATAGATTTGTCATTCATCTTAAATATTATGCTTACCATTTAGAAATCAGCTGTAGGTTTTGAAATCCAGGCTTAACCAAAAATAGTAAATAGGTTTCACCTTATTAGCCAATTATGGGATTGATTTTGGAAGGTTGAAGGGTTAACCTTAAAAAAGTCTTGAGGCTAAGTTTAAATTACTGGGGAAAAAAAGCTGAAATTCACCAATGCTTTTTGTTTTTGAGTAAAAAGAGAAAAATAATGGTATAGATGCAGTGTCTTTGAAATTTCTGGATAGGACAATTAAACCTTTCGAAGGCATAGATAATGGAGAATAGCGAGATAAGCCCGGGTTGCAGTCAGTTACTTTTCTTATAACAATGACATAATTTATAACTGGGACTGTACAATTATAGAGTCAGCTATAATCCCAGCATAGTGCCTGGACCTTAAAAGCTATTTGGTTAATTTTTATTGAATGCCTATATAAATAAACAAATAATTACTAAAGGTATTTGCCTATCAAGAGAAAATTGAAAAAAAAGAAAGTTCTAAGGAAGGATTACACATTCACACATGGATGTCAACTTTCTGATTATCTTTTGTACTATGAATTATTAGAATGTGAGTTCCTTGAGAACAAAAACCTTTGTCTGTTTTAGTCACAGTGGTACCCCCAACTCCTGGAAGAGTACCAGATGCACTGGGGGCCATTGGGGGCACTCAATTAAATATTTGTTGAACCGATCAAAAGAAGTTTACAATAATCTTATTCTGACTCTGATTTGTTTTCTAGAGGCAAAGGCCTTCCTCTGCTGTGCTATAATTAACAGTGCTTCTCTACTTGACACTACAAGTCTTGTAGGCAGGATGTTTAATTTATCCATATCATAGAAAGTTGTTATTCTTAAAGTGGAATGGGCCCTAGAATCAAATTACAGAGACTACTGCTTGTGCTTCTTAATCTCTGATATATTCAGTTCTGTAACCAGGAAAATAAAGTATCTGAGTAACATCATGCAAATGCATTGTAGGCTCTTCCTGGAAACTTGTGCTTTTGAATTCAATAAATAAATGTGTAAAAAAAATACAAACATACATACTGCCAGTGAAGGGATTGTTGTCCCATCTTATTCTATAGTTCTTAAAACATTCTAAATGCATTTTATTTATTTTTTCACTCTGAAAATAGTAAACGAGTCTCAGTGCTAAAATTAGACTAGGTGCCCAATAATAAAAGATTTTTTTTTGAGTGAATAAATGGAAAAATTAGAATGTTTCAATAGTATGTCATTAAAATACAAATACTTGAATCTAACACTTAAGCCAAAGAAGTTCTTGTTCAAACTAGAAAACGAAGGCCCGAAAAGAAGGACTGAAGGGTGAGAAAAGGACAATCAGAAACTCTTTTTTTTCTAAATCCATGAAAGCAAAAAGCTGAACATAATTTCACTGCCTGTGAAGTCAAGTAAAATAAAATAAATTATTACTTATAAGAGTAAATTATTATCTTTTAACTTTTTTTTCTGGAGTATTTATGCTGCAGTATACTGAGGAACATTCAAGTGTTTATTAGATAATCCACTGAAAACCATTTTCTGACACCAAATTTAGACAAGCTCTTTTTAATTTCAGAGAATATTACTTTTGTGTTATGATATATCGTGAATAGTAATACTGTTGCTTGGGATTTTATAGAACCTTATCTTTATGAAGCTCAATGCTTGAAAAATATCTTACTAATTTGCCAAATATTTGACAACATATTGGCAGAAAATAAACCTGAAGCTCAACAAGGTTGACATTAGATCAATAACAAAAATGAAAAGAAACCTCAAAATTTTCAGTCCAACCTCAGAAACTTAGATTCACCATGTAGATGTGTTGTTTTCAGCACAATATCATACATTGTTTTATGCAAATTGTAGTTCATACCTGATAGGATAAAAGTTGGCATAATCATCATCAAACACTTTTTGCACAGCCAAAAGTGAATATGTGGCTGATCTAAATGTCATGGATTTCTTTAGTTTTGTATGTAGTCTACTTGCCGCTTATTGAGCTATGTTAATAAACTGATTGTTCTGCAATTGTGGCTTTGTCTGCAAAATTCTGGCCTCTATTGAGGTGATTTAGGTCATAGGTTTAGTCATATTTCAGACTAGCATAGAAGCACATTTCTGTCTAGCATAGAAGCACATTTCTGCAAAAGCAATGTTTGTGTGCGTATGTTTAAACATTAAGCTTAGGTTTTACATTTAACTTCTCAGTAATTTGACTAAGGCCAAGAAAGATGTATCTGATTACTTTTGTCAGATGCTAGTTAATAAATTGTATTCTACTAGAGAGATATACTTTCTTCTGGAAGAAATAAACAGTCTCTTTAATCCCTGATTTGATGGCAATCCTAATAGAAGTTTTCCAGTCCATTCTGCTGCTACCGACAGACATTCTAGTTTCAGGAAGTAACACTTTGAGGTTAAATTGAAATATTGGCATGCTGGCTGACACTTGGTATTAATTTCATTTTTAATAGAAAAAATTTAAAATAGTATATTGATTTGATTTTGAAACTGTATTTACTTGGAAGAGATTTGTCTCACTTAATACAAACTAGAAATTATTTGGCTGGCCATTGCACCTATTAATTTCCTTTATAATGTTTTAAAAGAATTAATAAAATAAGAATGATACATTTTAAGTTTGTGATATACTTTTTAATAGAGTTATTAAATATAGGTCTTTTATTTGGAATTTTTACTATTATAAGAAATAAAAACTTAAAAATTCTAATGCTTATCTAAAAATTTAAAAGTATCAATATAATAAATTTTTAATATTTTATTTTAAAATATTCACATGTAGTTTTCATTGTTTTTTATCATTTACTAGTTTATTTATAATTTACCATAATACTCAATATGCTTCAAAAATGTGAAAGATCAAAAAAATTTTAACTTTATTCTTACCTAAATATGTTTATTGCTCTATAGACATACTAATTAATGACACTTATTTCCAAGAGTTAATAGGAATCTTTTTTTGGGTCACTAATCCTACATCAGAAATAACAGGAAAAAATAATAGGACTAAGAATCAGAAAAGAACAATACAGCATTGTATGAAATTTTAGAAACTTCCACCATGGACTCAACCTTCAGGTATTGACCATGTAATGATACAACATTTATTTTATGGGAACAAAGGATAATAATAAAATAAGACAATTACTCTTAAATATGGTAGGCCAACATAGCTCCTCTCTTTTCTATAATATGTCTCCAAATATACATTAAGAAATAACAAATAAGAGGTAAATTCATTTAGGAAACTATTCTTAGGAACCCCACTGCCTTACTCTTTAGATAAGTATGCTCCTTTAATTTATTTGGGGAGAGATTTTGTCTTTTGCAAAAACAATTGAAAGGAAACATATAATGTTATCTTCCTATGAGGTCAAAGTCTGGTAAAATTTTTTTCATGGTGGAGTATATAACTGATTTTTACCAAGAGCCGAATATACACTAAGGAAAATAACAAAAGATACAACATGCCCTTTCTTCCCAAAACAGGAACTCTTGGATTAAAAATTCCCCCGAGTATTTCAGCTGTAGTCAGGAAATCACCTTTCTGTCATCTATTTCTTTATCATCAAGCTAGAAACATGAGCTTCAGGGCCAAGAATCATTTGCATCACTAACATTTCCCATACATGAGTAGAAAGTTCAAGAGGGTGTGTATGATAATTAAATATTATTTGAACTTTACATTTTATAGAAAAGTCAGCAAACTAGTGATGGCCAGAGGAGAGGGAGTTTGGGGGGCTGGGAGAATGAGGTGAAGGGTTAAAAAAGAATAAATTAGCAGTTGATAGATGGTCATGGAGATGGGGAACCCAGCATAGGGAATGCAGTCAGCATTAATGTAATGGCTAGGTGGAGAGCCAAAAAAGGGAAAGAGCAATTAGGGGGACTGTTTTATAAACTATATAAATGTCTAACCAATGTACTGTATACTTGAAACTAATAATAAAATTTAAAAAACACAAATAGAAAAAAAAGTCAGTATATGTAAAATACTTTACCAGTTCTGTCTCTTGATTACCCTGAAATTTCCATCTGATTATTATTTTATAAATCTAAGTCAAGAATCTTCCCTTCCCTACCAAGCTCAGTGGAGACAACATGAAGATTGAGGGTGTGGGATGGTGAGGGGGGTTGATGAGCAAGAGCCAAGGACCAAGTGGCACAGGGTGGAGAAGTGGAGGTCTGTGATGACCAAATGACATATTCATGTTACAGCACTCATTGACACAGTGTTTGGCAAAGTAATCCCTCAATGAAATGTGAATTTGTCTTGGGGGAGGCATTCGCTAAATAGTACCCTTTCCCCCACCAGGATTCTGAAAAAATTGAGAAATATTTTGCTACTTTTGAGAAATATTTGCTCTTTTTTCTTTTTATTCAATTTAGAGGCATATTCTTCCTTCCTTCTTTTATCTCCCCCTCTCTCTCCTCCTCTCCTTCTCCCTCTCTTACCGATAGAGGCTAAGTTTAGCAAGTGGCTTTAGGTTTGGTAGCCAAACAAGTTCCATAATTCTGAAGCCCAAATGGATTAGATTTCCAGGCCCAAGTAAAGAAGCAAAGGACCAGGCCAGACAGATTCTGAGGAGGAGCAGAAATCTTGCTTCCCAAGAGCAGCTCTCTGCCTAGAGGAAGAAGGACGATACTCACCATGCACATTCCAGTTTGTTCTTCCCAAATTTATAGACCTCTGCCTCCTCAGGAAGGATTGAGTAAAAGCTTAAGAAATGCCAGTCCTGTGTTTAGGAAAAATCCCTCCTTGAGAAAATTTAGAGTGAGGAGACATTCTTCTTCAACTTATTTATAAAGGGAAGCAAGGTCAGGTCACAGTGGACTTTTCTATGATATAAGAATTTGGATTTTATAGAAAAGGAGATGAGTATTTATTAAAGAATTTTAATAATAGAAGTAAGAGAAACAGATTTGACTTTTAGAAAGATCAATTTGGAACAGCATAAACCATAGAGGATGAATGGGGATGAGGTTTGGAGAAGAGAACAGAGATCAAAAACAGGAAAGTCATTTAGGAGGCTTCCCCTTAGTCTTGGCTAGAACTGAGGGTTTCAACCAAGAAATTGCTAAAATGTTAAGAAAAGTAAGCCTATTTGTCCATCCATAATGTAAAATATAGGATAATGGCCCTCATCAAAACACAACACATGCAATTCATTGTTATTTTTAAAATTGTGCTCTGAGTCTTTTGCTACAAGTATGTGTAGATTAATGTCAAAGTGCGACTACTTCTAGAACAGCTTTAGTTCTCTGAATAAAAATAGCTAAAGAAAGAAAAATAATCCAGTGTACCTCAGAGTACAGTATAAATGAGTGACTAAAAAATATTGCTGTAATGAATATTTTCAGTCCTTGCTTTGACACAGGTAGAGAGTTGACACCTGAATTTCCTGTGTTGTTTTTCATCTTATGTGATTTTTAGAGTTATGTTCCTTGTATAGGAGCCCTCAGTTTAGTTATTACCTGTGATCATGACATCTGTCAGTAGACATTAATGGGATCCACATGCTGGTCACATTAAATACATGCATATTATTTTTTTCTAGAGAAAGCAATTCAAATTATTTGCTCATTTGTTAATATGTAATTGCTACTTTCATAAAAATATTCTATTTAAAAATTCAATCAATTTATAAAAGTATAAAGAAGAAAGTAAAAACCAAAATGCTCATAATTCACAACAAAGAAATAAATAAAATTCGATGACATAATTTCAAACATCTTTCTATCTATATGTACAGATAGATTTTAAAGGTAATTTTAGAAAAATAAATTATTACACTACATCTTTAAATTTAATTTTATTTACATTTAATGAAAGTATAGTTCTCTGAAAAAGGAATTGCTGAATTATCTGAAGCAAAACAAAAGGCTTAAGATAAATGTTTCTCTACAACAAGAGAGATTAAGACTTTAAACATCTCCCTAAAGCTAAAAAAAATTAAAAGAGCACTCATTTATTTCTGTTTGTTCATATTTAATTACATGTTTTCACATTACTACCATAAAAGGGAAAAAATTAATTGGAAAGTTGACATTTTCTTCTACCTTCCTTACTTGGCTTATATGTACCTGACCTTTTCTTTCTGAATCCCTCATGACTTTTTTTTAATTCTTATAATTGTATAAGTTTCCCTAAATGTATCTTACCATTGCTCATTTTGCATCAGATTTTTGTGTGAAATTTTTCAGGGACTTATCCTAATTTTGATAACTACCTGCTTTTTTCCCCTCTTGGTAATGGTAAGTCTATTTGAACATTTAGTTTTAATTTTTATTTCAGTAATGTTTCCTTCTATGATAATTTTGAATTTTTCTTCCTATTTTACTTGTTCTTTTCTCTGCATTATGAACACTGGTTAGTTATCAGACCACTTTATCTCCTTTTATATCTATCATCTTTTTATAATTTCTATTTCATTTTTTATGATATTTTTATGTTTAATTTTTTGTCCTTAGCTTTTTCTATTTTTAAGCACCATCAACTCAATTTTAATATTAAAAAGATTTTATGCTTTATTTTAAATTTATCTTAAATTATTTTTAAGTTGCTTTAAAATTATTTTTTAAACTATTAAATGATTTGTCTAAAGGCTTTATTTCTGTGTGGGTTTTTTATCTTTCATTTTTGAAGTGTTAGTGTATAATTCTTTTCTGTTTATTACTCATTACTCATCTTTGATGATATCAGTCATCTACTGAAAAATAATGAGGGAAGGTATAGAGGAAGATGATGCTGGAGAGCCACATGCATTTGGAAGTGTGAGTTCTGTGGTGTTCTTGACCAAAGGAGGAATTTGGTTGTTTTCCCTACTGTGTGAGTGTGAACCATAGTTCACGTATCTCTTTTCTGTCTCCTTGGTTCCACATACTATGTGATGTTGTCCATACTAGGACATTTTTTGAAACTGGTAAAACTAAACAACATGAGATTTTATGTATTTTTCTCAATCCTTAATTTCAAGTGTACATACATACACATGAGCACACACACATCACACAATTGTATTATGGCTCATGGAAAGATTGGATGAAAGAAATAGTGGCAATTAGGGGAGACCTCTACATATTTCCTAATTGTGCTATTTATAAATGCATACTTGTCTAAATTGCTGCATAGAAACTTTTTTTTCTGTTCCCTCAGTTTAGAAAAAACAAACCTTTCACGCTGACTGAAGAGAGATTGTGACTTGGAGACCCCTTCATTCTTTCTAGGGCTTGATTTCTAGCCTTGTGTAATATAGTTAATGAAGTCGCACACCTGAGACCAGCAGTGCCTAGCAACCACATGGTTCTTAATTCCCAGAGAGCCTAACATTCCCAGAGCTGGCAAGACAGACTGGTAATGGTCTGCTTTAGATTCAGTATTACTGAGTTTATCAAGAACTTGATTGACATCTTGAAGGAGGTGAGAGGAAGCCAGAGATCCCAAGAGATAAAGACTGGAATGCCTTTCACTGCTCTGAGGGTCAAGTTTCTCCTCCTGAATGGTAAAGTTACTCTAGAGTTGTCATGGCAATCAAAACTCCCTTTAAAAGAGAGGTGTTTTTTGGAGGTCACATTCTTCTGTTTAACTTTCTTTTCTCTTATTTCCAAAATTACCAATTAAATTTTGAGAAAATGTTATTAGAGAAGCAACATGCTATATGAGATAAAAAGCCTAGAGAGTGGGTTCTCTAGGAAGCAATTATTGAAACTTCTACGAGGAAGGGAAATTTATTTATTTTTTGCTACTAATAAAAGCAATATATGTCAATTATGGGGAATTTTGTTGATACCAGTATATAAAAGAAGAAAATAACTTTCATGCATTATTTCACTCTTTAGAAATAAATACTTTAATATTTTTGGTGTTTCTGCTCAGCCTTTTTCTATGTGTATATGTCTTATACATTGAGATTATACTGTGTATACAATTTTGGATCCTACTGGCTTTTCACCAAGGATTATATCATAAACATCTTTCTACATTGTATATTTTTAGGAAACACAATTTATAATCACTGTGTAATTTTCTGAATAAATGTATATATCATAATATATTTGATTCTCCTATTGTTGAATATTTATGTTGCTTCTTTGGGAATTACAAATAACACCACAATGAAAATTGGGGAGGTCATAAATATTTGCTTGAATTTTGTATTTCTTCTTTAAGACAGATTTCTGACTTACTGGCTCAAGGAGTATGAATATTTTAAGCCATTCTTGCAAATATTTATTATTCGAGCTTTTTCCAACTTTCTAACTTGTCTTTATGATTTAGCGTTTGTTATTATTAGAAGGATTTGTGTGTCCCTAAAATGTCATTGTACTCTCATATATTAGGCAGTTCACTGGTACTACTTAGACTGTGTGTGTGTGTGTGTGTGTGTGCGCGCGCGCGTGCATGTATGTACATGGATGTATGAATGTGTGCATGTAATGATTAAACCAGTGTTTGTCAATTTTTTTTTTTACGAAGCATTAGTTCTGTGATGTTTTAAAGCATGTACTGAGGGGCAAAAATGGTTTATATTCGAATAAATGTAGGAAACACTAGCCTAAATATTATTTACATTTGCTCCAACTACTCACTGTTAACACCAACCCTAAATGAGAAACAGTGAATATATGAAACTGAAACGGTCTCTGGTTTAGTGACTGCAAACAACAGTGCCATGGACCTGGCAACCTAAAATATTAGTCTTTCAAATAGGGAATTTTTTTCAGAATCTATTAGAAGTCAAATGTCAAATAAAAGTTTTCGTGCTCTCTGACTCATCTTGTGTGGACAGAGATACGGGATGAAGATAATTATGTTTGAAGCCTACTGTAATGTTTTGGGTCACACAAGGGAAAGTGCACCCTGAGACTAACTGGATCAAACCTTAAGGGCTTCGGGGATCACATTGAGATGCATAGACTCTCAGTGTGTCTTCTTCATATTGTTTACATATTAACTTGGAAAAAGATCATAGTACCACCTAAGTTAAAACAGATATTAATCAGTGGTTTCACATTATGTTTTCCACATAGTAGAAGAGATTTGCATCTTAAGCAGATAGAAGAGAAGATTAAGGATACTTTCTGTTATTTAGATTTTTTTTTGTCATTTGCTATTTTTTTTATGTCTTTTGGTTCTCTGGAATTGTGCAGTTGTATATATTTTGATAGAAACATATCTGTATCTGTATTATAGTTCAATGGTTAGAAAAATTGACTTTTGGCAACTATGATATTTTTATTTCTTTCCTCAGGGGACTGATTGGATGAATTGTTCTTGGTTATTTACAAAAATTTTACATTGATGGTGGTTGCCAAGATATGAAGGGCATCGTTATTTATTGAGAAAACCCATCAAATACTTGTGACTTGTATTGCTATAGAAATTTAAAACAATTTTTTTGCATTGACAAATTAGTTTCTAAGAAGTTTAAGCATTAGGAAATAACAAGGAGGTTAATAGATGTGCCATGCCCCCCGCCAAAAAAAAAAAAAACCCAAAAACAATAAGCTATAGTAGAGATGATGGAAAATTCTCAGAGAAAAAATATTAGAAGGAGAAGTATGTTCATTATTTTAGAAGGTTCTTCCATTCACAGAGGTGAGATTTGTTTCTCTTTAATTTCCAATCTGATGCTAGCTCTATTCTTTGGAGCTACATGAAACAGGTCTAATTCTTCTCCCAGTAATAGCCCTCCATCTATTTGAGAACAGCCATCATTAGTTTAAAGAATGTATAATGTCATCCATTAATATTTGTATTTACATATTTTTTCTAATACTATGCACACACATATAAACGTTGTCATGTATATTTGTATTTATGTACACTTCTAGCACTGCATGCTATTAGACAAATAATATCTTTTTAGATAATTATTTTGGAAATAATTATGCCTTTGTTAAATCTTCCCTTTTCCCTTTTGGCCCTTCTCAGTAATTAGGAAGACATAGATGTATTCACATGTTTCCACTTATTTCCATGAGTCAAGGTGTAGTTTAGAAGTCAGAATGAAAATTCTCCTAAAGGCTCTTCTTTCTCTTACGGCTCTAGAAACCAAACTTCCTCCCCAGTGCTGACAAGACTTATTGACTCATGAAATCCTCTTTTGGAATTTGAAGACCAGCATAACCCAACACTGTTTTTGCTGCATTTAGATTTACTTATTTTTAGAAATGTCTTATACACAACTTAAACATAAATTGCAAGTCACACTTCTTTGCAAATCCTCCTACAGGTGTAAGCAGTTCAGTTCCTAGAGACTTAGGCAATAACTACTGATTATTTTGGGGGATCCTAGCTCCATAAAATGGGGTTCAACTCTTTTCTCATCCACCCACTGATTCCATTTTGTTGTGCTAAACCCATTTAAAATTTTTAGATATCTCTGGATTTCATAAGGCTACAACTGGTGCAGATTTTTAGGACAGGTAATTTTTAAAGGGAATTTCAGCTTCTAACAACTCTTTGAAGTTAAATAATACATGTAAGTCACAAGGATTGTTTTTGAATAATTTATGTGGTAACAATTAAAAGGAAGAAGGTCATTTGTATCAAAAGTAGAGGTCAATGATAGTTCAAACACCTATGAGTTTAAAAATTATTAAGAAATTCCTAAGAAAAGACACATTTACATTCTTAGAAATGGAACTTAGAGAATCAAGTGTTTGGGTTAATTTTATGTGATTGCAATTATCACTGTAATCTTACAAGTTATTCTTGTATACAAAAAAAAAAAACCAAAACAAAACTGAGAAGGTTGAATACATAGCCCAACTTAAAAGAAAAGAAAAAGAACCTTTATGTAAGGATGCAGCAACCTTGTAGCATCAATGATGACTTCCTTATCAACTCTTGGATATATATATATGGTTATTAGTGGTAAGCTAATACTCCTTGCTCATGGGAACCATAAAAAGATTCCTCTAGATATCTTGCTCCTGCTCCTAGAAGTCTGGGAACCATGGTAGAAGCAGTGTTGAAAAGATCCATAGATCATAAACTATGGATCTGGACTGCTTGGATTCATCTTGGTCCAGTCACTGATAGATGAAAGTCTTTGGACAGCTAACTTAATCTCACATTCACCTATAAAACAGCACTAATAATAGCACCTATCTCAGAGTTTTGTTATGAGTAGATGAGTTAATATTTGTATCACTTAGAGCATTGTCTGCAGTTAGTGCTATACATACATTTATTAAATAAAATGAGAGAATCATGAGAGTCTTTTCTGTCTGAAAAAGCCTTGAGTGTGATGACCTGGAGCTTCTACATGCTATCATAAAGACTATTCCTCTAGCTTTGTATGTAAGTTGCCAGGTGTGATTTTTGTATTATAACTTAGCTCTTTCCCACCAGGTTATATCTCCTGACATAAAGTTTTTCTCTAGGTCTCATCATTATGTCTAAGAAGAAACTGTCATAAAAGAGATTCAATGGACAGTGCTTAAGCTTTCCATTTTCATAGTCATTGAGGATAAAGTTTGGCCTAGATATACTCATATATGTGTTTGAAAATTAAAGACTAATTAATGTCTATTGATATTTTGAGGTGGGGTCAAGAGATTTTATGATGCCAATACCTAATCTGATTATTTTTTAACTGATTATTTGACTAAATTAACTAACTAAATTGACTTGGCTATTTGGGTAATATGTAGAGAACTAATTTTAGAAAGTGAGTTATAATCAGTCCAATACAGTCAGAAATTTAAGAAATTCTGAAATCAGCTTCTGTCTTAAAGTCTTAGAGTACCAATTTCCACTTCAGGTTTTTGGAATTTATAATTATTTAGATCTACAGTAAAAATATACAAATATAAACTTTCAGGAAGATATGGATAGAATCTGATGAGAAGTGTATGCTATAAGTCTGAAAAGCTTTTAGAGATCTTAGCATTTTCCACATAATATTTAGCATTTTCTAAATAATACAGTGACTTTAAAGTATATTGGCTCTCTCTCAAAGATATATGCACTTCGAAGAGCTTTCCATAGTAGTGATGATTTAAGCCTCTTATCACTACTTTGCAAGTAAGGAATTTTTTCTTACTCAGAAGGTCTAAGTATCCCCACTAGGAATCAAGAATATTTTATCATTCTTAAAAAACACCACACTTGAGGGAAATAAGTGAGGTCAGAGAGGAAGAGTTAAAAAAGGAAACACAAGAAAATCACTTCACCTACTCCAAAAAGAAAACAAACAAACAAGTTGAGGCCAAATAAAATTCAATTCATTAGGTCTTATTGTGTTCCTACTATCCACAATGACCACACGATGAATGGGAAATGTAATAATTAAGAGATAAACTAACAAGAATTAACATCATATAGTTCTGTTTCTAGAAAATATCTTCTGGTGCAGTCAGTGAGGCTGGCATACAAAATTTAGTGTCTTGTGATACATGCTGTACAGAACTGCATACAGCAGAAAACAGATGACTAAGCGAAGCTTACAGGGGAGGTAGTTTGAGGTGGGCCTTGCAGGAATATGTCAAGAATAGGTGGAAAGAGGGAAGAATATGTACAAAGGATAGAGATACAAAAAACACTGGACATTTGTGAAATAAGGATTGGCTCAGTTTTTAGGGAAGGCATAGGCCAGGAGCATAAGGGAAGATGTGCCTGGTAAGGTAGGATGGCATTAGAGTATAAATAGCCATGTATTGCTATATTAAGGAATTTAGATTTTGTGAGAAGATCACAGAAGTTTCTTACAACATAAGGATTTATGTTGTAGAAATACAACTCTAGCTGTAGAGGATTAGCTAGTATTTTCCCTATAATGTTTCACAGCCCTTTAAGGAATCCATGCTTGTTTCAATAAGTTATTTTTCATATTTAAACTGCTAAAAAGAATTATAGGGTGTTTTTTACAGGCTACATTTTAAAAAGATAATTTAAGATTGTTTTACACATTTACAAATATTGGTTTTTTTTCTTCTCGATACTAAGAAAAATGATTTTGGTAGTTTTATAATTTAATAAAGTATATTAATTAAATAAATTCAGATACATTCAAAGAAAAATTTCTACTTTTTAACTTTAAAACATTTATTTTTTTTAGAAGAAAAAAACCCCACCTTTGCTAAATCTCTTAGAATTCTAACACAAGAAAGATGATAATTCATCCTCTTTCTGCTTACTATTATACTAAAACTCTGACACTTCTGCTTGCATCATTTGGTTCTTGCAATTCATGATCAATAAGAATCCTTTGCCAAGATGAAATTATAAGTTTTGATTCATTTCAAGAGTAAGCAAGTAAGGAGTTAGACTTATATTTTAATCCTGCCTCCATCTTTCCAAGTTTTACTTATGGCAAGTCACTGTTCTTTATTTTATCCTAAGTAACTCTTTCTCCATAGTTATGTGGTAGAGCTCATAGCTATATTTCAGGTCTTTTTCTAATTTGCCTATGTCCCTTGATGATGCCTATGTCATCATTTTACGGCAGTTTCAAAGCAATCTAGAAGCTGGTGGTTCTATTTGAAGATATCACCTGAATATCTAGAATGTATAGTGTAAAGATTTGAAAACTTCTTAGAATAATAGTGCTATATGTAGACTTCTATTAACTCTAGACTGTCAGGCATCAATTCAAGGTTGAGCAAATATCTCATGAATATGACTTGGAAAATGCGAAAGGAAAGGTAATTAGTAATTTACTATTCTGACCCAATATTTTGATCAATTATATTCCCCTCAAACTTTTAATCAATTATACTTTTCAAGGTGTAATTTACATACATGATAATATTCACTAATTTTAAATTCATAGTTACATGAGTTAAAAATGTGTACACTTCTGCAACTACCACCAAAATCAACCTAGAAAACATTAATCACTCCAAATAATTCTCTCATGTTCCTCCTTTTCAATCACACTTCTACCTTCAGTTCTAAGCAATCGCTGATAACTAATTATTATAGATTTGCCTTTTCTAAGACTTCTATAAACAGAACTATAGAATACATACTCTGTATTTAGCTTCTCTCACTCAATATATTGTTTTTTTGAAATTCATCGTATATAAATTGATCAATAGCTTGTTTCTATTTACTGTTGGGTAATCAATTTTATGGATACCAAAATTTGTGTAGAAATTCATCTATTGATGAATATTTGGTTAAGTTTACTATTACAAACAAAGCTGCTATGAACATTTGTGTATAATTCTGTGTGTGGGAATAAGTTTTCATTTTTCTTGGGTAATTAATTACCTAAGAGTGAAATTCTATAAATCTGGTAAGTGTTTAATTTTGTAAGAAAGTGGCAAATTGTTTTCTAAAGTAGTTGTACCATTTTAAACTTCCAGAAATGTGTAAGAATTCCAGTTGCTACATACCCATCACAATATTTACGATTGTCAATATTTTTAATGTTAGTGATTATAATATGTAGTGATATCTTACTGTGCTTCTAATTTGCATTTCTCTGATAGCAAATACTATTGAGCATATTTTCAGATACTTTTTGGTCATTCATGTTTGCCTGCTTTTCAATTAGATTGTTATATAAACATATACATATATACATATACATATGTATTTTTTCTGACAATATACTGAATTACGTCAATTGATTTTTCCAGTGTTAACCCAACCTTACATTTCTGACATTAATCCAATTTAGCTATGATTCTTTTTCAATATTATAATTTTATTTGCATATGTTTCAAAAAATATTTTCATCTATGTTTATGATACATGATAATCTGAAGGTTTCTTTTAATATTTTTTTCTGGTTTTGTTATTGTAATATTGGCTTTTGAGTTTAGAATAGCTTTTAATCTATGCTAGTTTCAACCCACTAAAACATTTTCCTTCTAAAGTTTCTCCTGAATGCCCAGATGTTCAGGAAGGACTCTATTCTTTGATTAGTCAAAATTCAGATGTCTCTCAGCCCCATATAAGACCTTATTTGGATCTCAGCTGATGAGTTGCTACTTGCCTGGTTTTATCCTATATATCGTGGCTTTGTACTCAGCAAAGGTGTAGGAGTTTCATCTGTGTATGTAGCTTTAGCTCTATAATGCTTTTCACTCTAGAACTCTGTCCTTAAAATTCCAGCCACCCAAGCTCACCATCCTCAAATCTCTATCTTCTTAACTCAGCAAAATGTCTATGCTTTACTTAGATGCCGTTCCTGGCACCAGGTCCTGGATAGTGCTTTGAGGTAGAAAGTTGGAAAGATCGTAGGGACCATCTCATTTGTTTCCCTTTTTCCAAGGATCAGCATCTTATGCTGCTTGTCTAACGTCTGAATGCAGTTTTAGAATGTATTTTGTCCAGTTTTCTAGTTGTTTACTGTGAGGGGGTGAGTTCATTTCCCTTTACTCTATCATTGTCAGAGGCAGAATTCCAGTGGCCTACTTTTTGTTATTGTTTAAAACTAATTGAGTTAAGCACAGTGTCTGATCCTGCATTCTTTGGATGGAGTGAATGAAACACTGCATGAATGAATAAAACTGCATATTTTTTCTAATTGAATGGCAATATGTGTCTTCTAATTTGAAAGAGGCCATAAATAGGCATCCATTCATCAACTGGACAGTCACTGAATCTAAAACAAGATTGGTCAAATGACAAGACTTAGAAATATGATTGAGATACTTTAAGAGCTGGCTATTGTTTACTTAAAGATTCAGATATTATTTACCTTCAGAAATAGTACATGAATAAAAACCAGAAAAACTCCTAATTTATTTGGATTCTTGCAAGATAATTTTATATAATTTCAACAGTAGGCCTAAATTAGGAGTGGGGAGGAGAACTGAGGTTGGTATACTCTAAAAGAGGAATACTGCTATATTATTTCATGGACTCAGAGTATCAAAATTTAAACTGATTAAATCAAGGGTTATAAAGGTGATACAAATGATCAACATAATGAGGGCATATATTTTACAATTATAATTTTGAATTATGATAATTTGTACTACTTACTCATAATAGTTTGTCTATTCCCTTTCATGATAGCTTGACGTTAGAGTTTAGCCCGTAAGAATAAACTACTGAAGAAAATTGGTCTTTTGGGGAGTCAGAGTGTTGACTTTGGGCTCGGATCAACAGAATATAACAACTACTAGTTATTTTGTGTATTAATAACATTGAGTTATAATGAAAATGTAGTTTGAAAATTATTAATGTGCTTTTCTCTTTTGCGTTTTTGAATATAAGACTTTTGGCCTACTTTCCCAGGAGTAGACATTGCCTGGGATATTGCCTGGGACTATATTAGAAACTCATAGCTTAGACTACAAAGAGAAAGACTGAGTTCATCTTCACCTTCTGACATGCAAAATAAAATTTTACTACACATGAATGAGCCTTGCGAATCTTACCATAAACTTGAAAAAGATTTTCCAAATGGCTTTATCTCTTTCTTTAGCATATTAAGGCTAGGTTGGAAGGACCCTCTTCATAGTTTTTTCCAACAGTGTAAAGAAGACACTCCTTCCTTCTATGATAGATCTTCTCCAGTAGGAGGAAGATATGACAAAGGGAAACAGAAGAAAGCTCTCTCCTCCCAGGGCTGGTCCAGGTATTTGCATGAAGAACGTTGGAAAGAAAAGAAGATATGAAAGCATTTGTGTTCCAGTTCTTTTGGGGCCTTGGTTGGGGTTAAACTCAGAACTCACTAAACTTAAGGAACCTGAGAAAGGTTGGGGCTCTTGCCTAGTACTTGATTTGGTCTCTGGAAGGAGGCTACACACATTCAAGTTGGGGTGTACCATTGCTCAGGCGGATACCTTGAGGTTTACAAATCCTGTGCTGAGAATCAAGAGGTATTGCAAGGGGCAAGGTGATCCCAATGACACAAGCTGGAGTGGGCAGCTCAACCCAGGGCCAAGTGGAGGAGGAGCTATAGACTCAGGAGTTGCAGCTATGAAGAACTAAAAACAGATTGAGCTGATAACGGTTAGATGGCTGATGTTTCTTATGAGTGCTTCTTGAGCCAAAAGACTAAACTAGCTGTAAATTACAGCAAAGAACATCAGCAGGGCTCATAGTGGCAAGGCCAGTGATGGCTATATACCTTTAAAATAGTGGACAACAGGGAGCACATATCTAAGGATTAGCATGAAGTCATTTCTGCCAATGTCGTTGGGACCACAATGCCTACAAGGACATCTGTGCTACCCTTCTCTATTCATACAGATTCCTCAGAGAGGAAGAGGGAGGAGGAAAACATTAGAAACTTTGAGAATTTTAATCTAGAAAAAATGAACCCTTTACGGATTCAGTTAAAAAAATCTGTAGCTTTAATGTTGATTGGAGAGTTAATTTTCTTCCCTCTCATTCACTAGGGGGTCAACCACAGGGATTGTTCATGAGCAGGAATTTGTTAGAACAGAATGGAAAAGTTTCATTTTCTGTGCATGTTTAACTGGCATTAAAATATTGCTTTAATTAATGGTTTATAATTTTAATGTACATTTTAGACAAATTATCTTTATTTCTCTAAATTAGTTTCATTGCAAATATCAATCTAAAATATACACAGTTCTATTTGAAGTACTATTGTGGGTTCAGCAAACACATACATGGTAGTATCATTTTCTGCTCATCCTTTAATCCCTGTTACTCCCATTTCCTGACCACACCGATGGCACCATCACTAAAAGGATTATTTTTTATTAACTCAAAAAACAGGCTATACAATATTTTCAACATGGCATTCTAGGCAGCAACCACTAATTGCTCAAAGTTGGCAGGGGAGAAAAAATTTAATTTATAACCCTGTACAATGAAGAACCCAAAGATCTTTAAGATATGGTCTCTGCCTTCAAGTGAATAATTTAATTAGGAAGATAAGTCATGTGTAGAAGCTGACTAGTGAACTAGGTAGCATGTAATATAGAATGTATAAGTGGTGAAGTAAATGAATGCTACAGGATTTTACACAAGGAAGAGAAAACTGGAACCCGGGAGCCCCCAGGAAATGTTCATCAAAGGTGCAGTTCTTCAGGTGCACCGTGAAAGCAATGTGGAGAGATGGAGAAGATAAAGAAGGAAATTCACTGATATGATGAGTAGTTCTCAAAGTCCCAGGTACACTAGAATAAGACAAGTATGCATTGTAAAAAGTGTGTAAAAATTTGGGTAAACCCCACTCTACCACTTACCAATTGTGTGAACTTGGATAAGTGACCTCAGTTTTTAAAATTTATTTCCTCATCTGTGACAGCGTGGATGATGATAACCAAATCATAGTATTTTTGAGGGTTGAGTGAAATAACTTAGAAGACACTGAGTTTAGTGCCTGGTGTATAGCTCAACAATGTAATTTAACTTGATATCCTTTCTGTTCGCCATTGCCTTTTATCTCCTTTGACTTAGCAAGTTTTTCTTACAGGAAATTTTGTTCCATATGGAGTCTTCCTTTTTCATTATAGCTCTGTATGACACCCTTCCAATTCCTATTAAGTTAAAAATTCAGAAAGGGTCATTTTAAATCAATGCTTCTAAAAGGGACCACAAAACCAAGAATACTTAATTCAACTGCCAGATTGAAATAAATGTAACATTTTATATCTCACAACCTCTACCTTGATTTAATTTAAATCTCAAATATAATCAGTTATTTCTTATGAGTAGAAAGTTAAAAATGATTGCATGTGCTAGAGATTCTGTTACGGACATTGCATTTTCTTATCATCTGTGAATATGGTTATTATTTTACTAGCTACTTTCTGTTCAAACTGCACAGTATTTAGGAGTTTAGATACAAGGTAACTGAGTCCTGTGACTATCGTCATAACATTGTCAGGTCAGAGAAACCTGAGCTCAGCTATTTCAGTGTTTGCTTTATTTCTTTCTGGCCCTCAGGCTAAAGTGGAGGTGAGGAGTTATGCACATGTGGAATTAATGAACTTGTTGAAATCAGATTATAATTAATTAGGTGATATAACCCCACAGTATTAAATTTTCTGTTAAAAATAGGAATTCACCTGTATTCTGAACACCTGTGTATGGTGATTCATAAATGATAAAATCATGTTTCCTATGTGATTTGAAGAATAGTCACAAAACTTGGTGGCTTGCTAACAAATGTAGCAGTCAGTCAGTAGCTAAATAGGTATTATGTATAGTGAAGCAGATAGGATTATGGATTGACCACACACACACACACACACACACACACATACACACACACACATTCTCTCTTTCTTCTGTCTCTAATCCGGGCCAAGGTAAAGGAAGTGAGGTAGCTACCCAGAGCAGAAACAAGTGGAGTGTTTTTAGTAAGATTTTTCTCTTATTCCTTAATTCTTTATGCCTGTAACATTCCTGGACTGTTATTATCCTGCTAGGGTTGAGAAAGAGGCTGGATTCTTGCTACTTCCCTGCTCTTTCTTATTTAAGTTTACACTTCATTATTGACACAAGTGATCTAAGTGCATCTGTTTAAGGGATTGTTTAAACATATCCACTTCTCTTGGTTCATGAACCAAATTCAGGACTAACAGTGTTGTGGTGAAAAATGAGTCAGTGCCTGAATGTCTCTGGAAAATATCTCTGCATGTGGCTTCCAAATGTCCTAGAATATCAGTCTCACCAAACTATTATTTGACAATTCCTCATTATCAATATGTCTGGGGCTTCCTGGGAATGGAAGGACATGGGCAGTCTGCTGAGAGGATAGTACAAGTTATGAGACCATGAGAACAACTGAGAATTTGTAGTTTGTCAATTGGTTATATTAGCTCTCTTTTAAGATCAAAGGCTTGGAAAGGTACAGATGTTTTGGTCTCTGGGCTTACATGTAGTTATGTTTTTGTTTTTTTTCTTGGTATCAGTAAGATCAAGGCCTTATTCCTGGAGTGACTTCAAATTTATCGCATGCTCAGGATGGTTGTAGTTTTAGCCTTCTCTGGAACAGTGTTTCCCTAGTGCTGGTCTAAAGAACAGTGCTTGTTGGTACCAACGGTTCTACAAATCTGAAGTAACACAGGAAAAATTTGGGTTTTCTATATTTATGGGTGGAAATTTTAGGGGTTTATGATATCCCAAAGTCAAGAAATCATTGCCCTGTAGTATACTATGACAAATAAATAAAAAGGTGAAAGGGATTCACATTTTAATTAACCTATTACAGTACCTGAAAAAGACAATTAGGGCAAATACTAAAATCAGCAGCTATTCTATTCTTCTCTCAGCCTAGAACAAGTGAGATATTTTTTAAGTATTAGTATTTCAAATATTGGCCAGAAATGTTGACCATCGTCAGATGGAAAATATGATGGAAGGTAAATTAGGTTATATTTTATATGAAAATGAAGATAGGAGACCACAGCTAACTCAACTTAGAGAAAATACTTGGGAAATTCACCTAGGAGAGATGTATACTGTAAAGGATTTTACAACAATAATTAATTGGTTGATTCAGATAGTGTCTCTGACATCGTTGGCTCATCAATCAACATGCATTGAGAGCATAGCATTTACTCAAAATTCTACTTTTTTATTGTTTTTGATTCACTTATTCCATTATACATCAACCTGTGTGTAGCTATTATAATTTCTCTAATGTGACAGATCTGGACATGCCCACTGGACAGGACTAACAGTCAGAAAATCTATGGTTTTCTATTTGGAACCAGCCTGTGATTCTGTGATTCTGAACTTCAAAGTCCCTAGTGAAAGTTCATTTGCTGCTTTTTTTTTTTTTTTAGGCTATCCAATATGTTCAGGTGCCTAGTTTCAAGGCCTTCCCATGTAATTCAATTTAGTATTGTTAAGTTATTATCCATATATTGTTCAATTAAGTCTCCTTACTTGAGTGAGTTTACTGTCATCTTAGACCAAGTAACATCCCAGGAAATACCCCCCAGAGCTAAGTAATTATTTGACTTTATATTTTCAGACTTTGTAATGACTAATACCAAATGGAACTTTTAGGTAGCTTGAGATTTATGAAGCATACTGCCTAAATCTCAACAAATGTAACAATAAAAACAAATAATTATATTCTGTGTTTACTCTGTGCTACTGTATTACAAGGCACTAAGTAAATTATATATCTTACTTCACGTAAGCCTTTTAAAGACTCTATGAGGTAACTACTAGAATAGGTTAAGCAATTGTCCAAAGTGACAGTGAGTGGTGGATCCAAGTCATTTGACTGCAGAGTGCAAATGTTGAACCTGTTAACTTGGTTGTTGATGACAGTAGTGGAACCATCACATAGAAAGGCAGATTTGTAGCCATTAATATCTTTCTAAGCTAAAGCAAAACAAAGGATAAAACAACTTATTTATTATTAATTTGCTGCTATTTCAATTGTATTTTTTTTAATTTCCACATAAATTTCCACATAATCTACTAAAGGATATTACATTACATGTAGACTTTTATTGGATGGGATTGGGAAGCCAAAAACAGACTTGAAAGAAAACTTCCATACTACAGAAATGAGCTTCTGATCAGGCATGTGTGTATTTTCTCCATAAATCACGACCACCACCACCACCACCACCACCACCACCACCATCATCACCAGCATCATCAACACCGTCATCATCACCATTCCATGGTTTTGATGATGGAGAATTTTTCTCCCCAGCATAAACATTGTGTTATTTAATTATTTTATTTTACATATTCCATTTCATATATAAAATCCATTATTTTACATATTCCATTACATATTCCATTTCCATTAATTTACATATTCCATTCCATCAAATTTTCTTTTAAATGAAAATTTGTTATTTGGCATTGTATAACAACAATTTAAATCAAGCTAATTCTTCTAACCTGAACAACTGTACAAATAAGACAAAACAAATCTAACTCACTTCAGATACAGTTATCCAGCAAAAAATTGTACTTTCCTTATACTGTAGTTGCCTGAGAGAAATGCCCACCCAGGGGCTGTATTTCCCAGCTATTCTTGTATCTAAGTGAGTGCAGGAGATTGGTTATTGCCAATGGAATGTGAGGGAGGAATAAAATTTGCCAATTTCTCATTTTGGCATCTGTATGCATATGAGCACAGCCAGGTGTTCCAAAGTCTTGGAAGACAGGTGTTGAAGATGGCAGAGCCATGAGTTAAAAAGAGTTTGAGTTCTTGAGCCAACACTTAGAGAAGAAAAACTCATCAGGAATATTCATTTTAGATTTTACATAAGGGAAAAGTAAACTTCTATTATGTTTGAACATTATAATTTTAACTTAATTTTTGTCTGTAGTTAGCAACTAAATTTGGAATATACTTCAGCTATAGTATCTGATTTAACATCATGTTACTTATACAGTCATGAAATATTTACAGAGAAATTACTTTCTCTCACTCTCTATTTCTCTCTCTCTCTCTCTCTCTCTCTCTCTCTCTCTCTCTCTCTCTCTCATACACATATGCAGATATATAATATTTACAGAGAACTTACTGTGCCAGGTACTAAGAAGATCTGTAAAAGAAGTCTAGAAAACATACTTTTTGGCTTTAATGACAGTGAGCTACCTCGTTCTCCAAAAATCTTCCTCATGGTGAATTTCTCTTTTCCTGGCTTTTTATTTTTTGTTTGTTTATTTGTTTGCTTGTCAACAACAAATTTTATAAAGCCTTGTCTTCTTATTCTCTACAATCAATACCTTTGCTCAATTATTACCTCTACAAATGACTTCTAAATCCATTGTTCTAGTCATGGCATCTGAACTATGTTCTAACTCCTTATTTCAATTATTTACAGGACATGTTTCCTGGAATGACTATCATCAACTAGAGTTATAATTAGTAGCATAACAAAAAGAAGTTTAAATTATTATTAAAGTTAAATTTTCTATAACAAGACAAATATTATTGAATAACCACCAAACTAATTGCCTTGTCACTAGCTTATATTGTTTCTATTAATTATAGTTTTTTTCTAAAAAAAATGCAACATGAATGCCCACTGAGTTTTATTCATAATGAATTTGTTTGTGTGTTTCTTTCACATAAACTAACAATAAACATACTCTAAAAGGAGTTGTAGCTTTAGCAATTTGTAGGTTTTTAACTTTAACCTTTATTCTGACATAAACACTTCATACACTTCTTCACCAAGGAAACCTTTATAAAAGTGTTAATTTCAACCTCTTTCCATGTTCTTTAGAGATTGATGGCACAAAGGCACAAGGGCAGGAGTCTGAGCTTGAAAACACCCATGTCCTAGATTATTGGAAGAGCTGATGACCTAGTTAATAGGAATTCTATTTGCTTATAGGTTCTAGAAAATTTTGTGAAAGGGAAAGACTGACACATTGGATCCTGACAATTGTTGCCTCTACCGACCCTGTACTAAGACCCTTAAGTGATCAGATCATAAGAGTTACCCATTAATACCTCTACTGATATCATGACTAAACTGACAGAAAAGAGTCAGGTCACTTAAACTTCTAAGAATAATTTGAGACATAGCATGAAGCATCATTAAAATTAATCTCTGGCTCAGTCCCAAGGCATCAGTACCAGATTTCTAGAGAAAGGCATGGTGAAGCAAACTAAGACAAGTCAAATGAAAATGGTGTATTGCTACAAGTATGTTAGAAACAGAATACAAGGCTTCTAGGTTTTAGGTTTTATATATTTCATACATATTCATATCTTTTAGCACATTGTTTTTTGGAGCATATCAGTAGAGAAACCGGTACCAAACAAATGATGATGTGACAAGAAGAGCATGTATAGATAGGAAGGTTGGCAGCAAACTGAGAGGTAGAAGATAGTGTTTGGGATAGGCTGAAAAAAGGTATGTCTGAATCTATCTTCTGAAAAATGTTCTAGGTGTCTTCATAATGCTTGCCTACCTTCCTTTCTTCCTTCTTTCCTTCCTTCCTTCCTTCCTTCCATCCTTCCTTCCTTCCTTCCTTCCTTCCTTCCTTCCTTCCTTCCTTCCTTCCTTCCTTTCTTGCTTCCTTCCTTCCTTCCTTCTTTTCTTCCTTCCTTTGGCCTTTCTATCTTTTTAATAATGCTAAACACTGTGCTGGGTATTAGCAATACAAAATCATTGCCTTTAAGAGTGTTATACTCTTTTGTGGAAGTTAGAAATGTAAATCAACAGTTTCATAGCAGTAGGGAAAGTGTCATGATAAATGTATTAATAATCGGCATGCAAAATCAGAGGCATATCCTCTGCTGTGAATGGAGAAATCAAGCTAAACTTCTTGGAGGTGGGGGACCACACTGACTCCTAAGGCCAAGAAGACTGGGTGAAGATTGAATGTACAAGGGTAATCCAGATAGAGACATCAAATAAATTTTATAATAGCTAGAATTGGAATACCATGAGTTAGTATCTGTTTTGCTGTCACTGGAGAAGGGCATCTAAGCAGTAACAACCATATTAAAAGTTGATTCATCATTCATTTATCATCATAGAGTTATGGTCTCACTAGTGCATAAGGACATAGATATGAAATAGAGAAGCTGAATGTTTAGATCTGTTCAGAGCTGAGGTTCTGCAAGGCAAATAACAATGGAAGGAGAACAGGTAGAGACAAACTCAAAGATAATGATGAAATCAGAAGATTTAGGCTAGAGAAGGAAACCGAGTCAGAATCCTATGAAATAAACTTTTTTTTATTACTTTCCCTCATTTAATAGAAAAAGCAAGCGATTATTTCATTTATTTTTTTACTAAACATCAGTGCTGATTATTGGTCAGGATAAGAGCTAGGACCTGTGGATGCCAAAATGAAATAAGAAATTATCCTTCCTCAAAAGATACAGTTTGGTGAAAGAAGACATGTGTTTAAGCAAATTGAATCAGGAAACCAAGATGTGCAGGCTTCTCTTGGTTCTGGAGAAGAGGAGGAAAGTCTTATGCCTGAGCTAGGGCAGAGAGGTTCACAGAGAAGGAGGCTGAGTAGGTAGAGCTCTTAACTTGACCTTTTATCATTTTAGCTAGGGTCACCTAGCTTCCTGTTTGATCCCTTTCCCAACATAGTCATTACTGTTCTTAACTGTGATTGGTCTATTAATTGGTTAACTTGCTTCTCATAATTCAGAGTTGACTGTGATTATGTATTTTTAAAACCTTTTTATTTTTGAATGATTTCAGATTTATGGAAAAGTTGCAAAAATACAGAGTGTTCCCCTATACCCTACACTCAACTTTCTCAGAGTTAACATTTTATGTAACCATCTTGCATAACATTTGTCAGAACTAAAACATAAACACTGATACAATACTATTAACTAAACTATAGATTTTATTTGGATTTCACCAGTTTTCTTATGAATGTCCTTCTCTGTTGCAGGGTCCAAGCCAGGAGGCCACATTATATTACTTGTCATGTATCTTTAATTTCCTTGAAGTGTGGTAGTTTCTTAGTCTTATCTTGTTTTTTTTTTTTTTATGTTTTTGACACCTTTGAAAAGTTGTGGTTGTGTTTTAACCATAATTTCTGGTTATCCATGCATTCTTTTCCTGAGATTACATTGATATCATTTACTATTAGGTTCAGTGGCATATAACAGAAAATCCACAGCAGTGGTGTAAACATGGATAAAAGGTTAGCAGTTAGGAATTGATGTGATCCAGAGTCTTCAGAAATCCAAGCTTTAACTCAGTGTCTTCCTTTTAACCCTTAACACTGTCTTCTATTCTCAGGTCACTGATTGTTCAAGATTGCTACTGAAACCTTAAGAAGCAGGAATAAGTAAGTAGTTGACTGTTCCGTCTTAAAGAGCTTCTCTGGGAATCCTACCCCACAACTTTTGATTAGATTTCATTGGCCAGAACTTAGTCATATGGTCATATTGACTGCAAGAGAGGCTGGGAAATATAGTTTTTTTAGCTGAGCTTCTAGCTACGCCAAACAAAATTGGAATTCTCTCTTGAAGGAATAAGAATGATTATTGCTTGGGCAATTAGCATAATCTGCTTTATCCAGTTTGGAATAAATGAGTAGATAAGTAAATGGTTTGTTATGGGTCTCTAGATGGCAAATGTCTCCAAGCCAGTCTTCTTCCCTGGCTACTGAGAACAGGGGAGTCATGTGACTCCTTTGAAGTTGTCCCTAGATTAGTGGATCTCAAGTCAGGGCCAGGGACATTGGTAATATTTGGAAACATTTTTGGTTGTCACACTGGGAGAAAGGTGCTACTCTCACCTAGTGGGCAGAAGACAGGGAAGCTGCTAAACATCCTATAATACACAAGACAGGCCCCACCACAAAGAATTATCCCACCCAAAATGTCAGTAGTGGTTGAGACCACTGTCTAGGAGTACTGAGCATATTGTTCTTTACATTGCTATGGGGCCAAAATGACCTTACCCCAAACTCTCACACCAAGGGACCAGGAGAGCTAAGTTATCTCTTTTGATTTTTCAGTTAACTATGACTCTGGACAATTCTTTGCCTCAATTTCTTCTATCAAGTGTGATGAAAGTGCATTGTACTGACACTGTAGGGTGGTGGTGAGAATGATATGAGATAGCAGACATTAATATTCTTTGAAAAAAATTTCAAAAGCCACAAAACTTATTATTTCTGCCACATTGAGAGCTTTCTAGGCACCAAAGTATTCTGGCTGACTACAGCCGAATTATTCTCTGCTTTATCAACTTGCTTAATTGTAACATTAAACATTCTATATTAGAAATATGTCACTTGTTTAAACATAAGATAAGTTATTTATATCAGGAGTCCCCAATACCAGGGCTAGGGACTGGTACCAGTCCATGGCCTGTTAGGAATCAGACTGCACAGCAAGAGGTGAGTGGCAAGATAGCGAGCAAAGCTTCATCTGTATTTGCAGCCGCTCCCCAGTGCTAGCCTCACCGCCTCAGCTCTGCCTCAGATCATCAGGCATTAGATTCTCATAGGAGCTCCAGTCCCTGGTGCCAGAAAGGTTGAGGGCCACTGCTCTAGCTGAGACAATTTGCTTGAAGTAATTGTCTTTGCTGTTCATCTTTTCTTATTATTACTTCTCTTGTCATTACTTTTTTTTTTTTGTCCATGTCGACATAGTATATTATCTGTATCCCTGAAAAACTAAATTAAATTTGGGCTACTTATAAATTAGTATAATCATCTAAAGTACCATCATTTATGATCAGAGTCTGACCTAAATCTATGTCATTTTGAATTTGACATAAATGAAATAAACAAATTGATCTTGGACACGCATGATCATTAAAAATCATTGACAAAAACACATTAAATGAGATGAAACATTCTAAAAAAAATCGGTGTACATGTGAACCTGTTTCCATAGTTAGATCCCAACTAAAACAGTGCTGAATGTAATATAAATGGGGCTCAGTGTCAACTTAGTATCAGCTGTCGGCCACTTACTACAGCAGTGTGGTACCTTCTTAGATTGAATCTTTACTCAGTGATCCAACTGCAACACTTCATCTTAAGAGTTAAGAGGGATAAACTGGCAAATGCTATGAAGGATATACATTAAAGAATAACATATTACAGACTGAGAAGGTTGGATGGAAGGTTTTTAGTTTGCTAGTTTTGAAGTACTATTTAAAAGGGGCATGCCTGTTTAGAGTGTGTCAGGGTGTCATATAGCTATATTGTAGATGAAATATGTTAGTTCTGGGGAAAGAGGTAGCAAAATTGAAAGAAAATTCTCCACTTCCTACTCCATGATCCATGATCACACAGAAATGACACATCTGGCATTCTCTGTGTTTCTCTGGAATTCTGGAAGAAATCTTAAGCATATACCTTTGCTCTCTTTTTTTCTAAGTTTGTGATACTAGCTATGGTTATGTTTAAATCTATAATTTCCTTTAAGGTTTTAGTACTCCATTATTTGCTCTTTCTTGTGCTAAGCTCTCCCATATTCACTGAAACCTGTTGCATAGGAGCACACAATGCCTTAAATGCTATCTCTGATCTTGCCAAGAAAAGAGGAGCCAATATTGCATGGCATATCTGGGGTACAGATGAGTGTATAAGGAATGGGAATTGCATAAAGTAAATGTCCACTGATTTCTTCATCCACAAACATTTATGCATTTCCTTTTTTTCCTGCCACTCTTTTGCTAAGAGAAATATCTTTTTTTACACTCCTTCAAAATACTGCAGGGAGGAAGAGATAACAAACTGGCTTGCAAATTTGTGAATTGTGACTTGAGTTCTTTTCCTTCTTCCAATACACAGAATGCAGGTATCATGAATCAACGTGAAGCTTTTCTTAATAGGAGCACAATCAATCAAACAATTGCTGAGTTTGCTTAATGGCAGTAATGTTGTTGCTGAAATAGTGTAACAAAGCATTTCCAAACAAGGGCCAGAATTTAAATTGCTACTTAATCCAGATTGACTGTATTACTGATGAAACACAAGGGCTTCAGCTCACCACAGCAGTTCACAGGACTCTATGGCACATTACTGCCTTGTTCTGGATGAAACCCAGACCATTTCTGGTGCTCACTGAGTGTTAAATAATACCAATACTGTCAAGTACTTCTTAGTTTTCACTGGGAACATTTATAATTCTCTGCTTCATGTACTTTCTAATTCTTCATGTTCAATGATGGGAATGAAAATTAATTACTATGGGAATGTGAATGTCACCTTGACAAATCATTCCTGTTCTGTTAAATAATGTTTTCATTCGTGAAACCAGAAGGTCCCTGGACTCTGTTCTCTTGTCCTAGTCCCCTATTTCTCCTTCTTCTGCCCTAAGATCTTTTTAGAAATGCCAAAACTGAACAAGAGTAATTGCCTCTCATTTTAGCTCTGGGATTTAGATGTGATTTATTTAAAAAATGTCCTAACTGTGGCATTTATGTCTACTTGTAATTCCCAATTCTCTATTTCTATAGCTCAGCCAAAGATGTCGTTTTGATTTCTGAGCTGCACATTCCTGGGACCATGGGTCTCATTTGTCTGAAAAAGAGAGATGTAAGCTCATTTGAAGTTTCAGTTGACTTATGGTTGTTTTTTGACCTTTGCTGCTAATAGCTGGCAGAGAATAAAGCCAGATACGTCAATCACTGTCTAGATTTTATAAACTATTGACTGTTTCTTGAAGTATTGCAATGCTTATTTTATTGGCTTGTTGTACCAGAGGAGGGGATGTATAGAGTGTCAACAACAACAACAACAACAAAAAATGCAAACCATGGCTAGCTAGCATCATCCAGAGTAAATAGTAATAAAGGCATTGCAATCAATAACTATCAATTAAATACAGATGAGCAGAAATCACACCAAGGAGAGAATAAAAAGCATTTTAATCTCTAGATCTCTTTTGGAATGATCATATTTAATATTCTGTAAAGAGTTGAATTAGCTAGTTTTCCTGATTTTTATTAAGCCGAACACTTCCACTTAATGGTTTTGTTTAAATTTCGTAACTTCCAAAGGAAGACTTTATAAGTCGCTGCTCATTTGTGCTGTCATCCAGGCCCTACCCCTTTTCTGTTTTACTCCCCCACGTGCCTTGAAGATTTTTAGCTCTTGGCAAACTGCCATCTATTCAACACAATTCATGCCATCAGTAGCAGTGATTTCCAATCCTCTGGCCTCTCAGTTTCTTGGACTTCTCTTCTCCAATTATTTTGTCCTACATTCTGCCTTAGACACTCATTTCATTGTCTATACCCTAGACCAGCCATTCTCAAGGTGAGGTCCAATATACCCTGAGGTCCCCAATACACTTTCAGAGTTGAAAATTATTTTCATAGTATTGTTAAGGCGTTACTTACGTTTTTTACTCTCATTTTCTCATGAATGTACAATGTTTTCCAGAGGCTGCATGGCATGTAATATCACAATAGATTGAATGTAGAAGCAGATTTGAGAATCCAGCTGTCTTCTCTTTAGCCAGAAATTAAATAGATGTGCAAAATACAAAACAATGCCAATCACTAATTATTTTTATTTTAGAAAACATTATAAAATATGTTATGTTAACACCTAATGGCTTTATTATATTAATTGAATTAAATAAATATTTTTACAATTCCTGCTTTAATTTCTGATATAGTAAATGTCAACAGATATAGTCTACATAAAAATATTTTTACCATCAATAATTTTTAAGAGCATAAAGGGGCCCAGAAACCAAAATGTTGACACTTGCTGCCATTAACAAAATTTCTCAAACTGTCTAAAAAGATGAAACTCCTCTATATTGTTGTTGTTTTGTAATGTTTAATTCATTATACACTGATGCTTTTGGAGAATAAAATAACATTAGTGAAAAACGTAGATGCAAAAAGTGCAAGCCCACTGATCAAATGCTTGGATATCATGGCACTGTCAAGTTGCTATCAAATTTTCTGCTTGTTTATTCTCAACTTCTGCAATTATCTCGTTGAGGACCCATACGAAGTTCACAGATTGACTTTGCTCTGCAATCATGTTTTAAGTAGCACAGGTCTAGAGCTTGTCACCAGTAATGGCCATTCTTCTATAGAAGCCATATCCCATGCTCTGACCACAAACTCCTCTTTTTCATTTCACTCCCTCCAGTACCTCACCTCCATAAATCCTTTGTTTCCTACCAAGACCTTTGATCTGTTTCCCTAACACCTTTTTTACTTTTCTTCACTGTCCTCAATTTCTTATTTTTTAACTGTCAATTATGATAACTACTTCTTTGTAACACTCTCAAATCCCTTGCCTTTTTCCTACTTCCTTATACTTACTTTAATGACTCACAATTCTGTTTAAATACGACCCTACACATATGTCATGCCTGCCTCCATGCAGATGAATGTGGCTGGGAAAAAACTCACAGCCCTGCAATGGTCTTACTCTATAGAACCTTCAAGTGGGTCCTTAATTCTCCCTGTAGCAACCAATGCTGTCTAGTTATGCTGTGATACCAAAAACCTCAAAGTCTCAGTAGTAAATGCAATGAAAAGATTTGTTTCTTGTTTACTTTAAATATACACTGTGGGTCAGCTTTGACTGTTTACTCTCAGAGTAAGCTAATTAGGGAATGGCTCTTTTCTGGGGGTACTGATGTACTCATGGCAGAAGGAAAGAAGAGATAGTAGAACCACATGCTATTTTTAAAGCTTCTCTTCTGAAGTGATACATGCCACTTCCACTTATAGTTTTTTGGCCAAAGAAAGTCATTTGATCATGCTCAACAATGAGATGGGGATTATAGTCCTTCTGCAAGGGCATGCATGTTAAGGAAGAATTAGTAGGAAAGGGCAATAAATGTTTTCACATTAATATAACCTATTCAATATTATGGTTTCTCGTCCAATAACTCTTTCATTCTCACAGATGAGTATTTAATTCTTTATTTGCCCCCTCTAACTTCCAGTGCCTCTTCTCCTAGCCTTACTCTCTGTTGATGACTTTACTTTTCTTTTCACTGAAAAGATAAAAACAATCAGAAGAGAAATTCTACATGATCCCACCTGTCTACATACATGCATTTGAGGCAGTACAGGCTACCTTCCCTTGGATTAATATTTCATATTCCTATTTAGGGCTGACTCCTTCTTTAATTTGTCTATGCAGCCTACTCAAAGTCATTGCCCCAACAAATCTTTTCCCATGTATACATTGTCAATTTCTACCTTGTGTTGAATTATTCCCATCAGAATGCCAATACATCAATATTTTTCTGCTCGTAAAAAATAAAACAAATAAAAATAACCCTTTCCTAACCTCATTTCCCCTCATAATACTCTATTTTTATTTCTAATTTTGAAACAGCCATTTATGCCTACTACTACTATATTCTCTCTTCCATTCTCTCTTTATCAGCCTACTGCCTTTATCAACACCCTGTGTGCTCAATGTTGTTAAACCAATTGCCAGTTCTCAGTCCTCATCTTTCTTGACCTATCAGAAACCTGTAAATAATTTTTCCATTTGCCAGTCAGAACATACACATACCTGGCTTTTATCCTCCCTCTCTGACATCTACTTCTCAGTCTTTGTGTGTTTTCCTGCCCCCCATCTCCCTAACTCCTCAGTGTTGGAGTAATTTAGGAAGCATTAATGGGTTTTCTTTCCTCTGTTGTTACTCTCTCCTTTGGGAAGGTCATCCAGTCTTATGATTTTTAAGCACACTCTACTTGTTGCTTTTCTCAAATTCATAACTGAAGTTTGGACCCCTCCTATGAACTACATACTTATAAATTGAATGACTAATTTACATGACCACTTGGACTTATGATAGGCATTTCTAATGTAATATGTTCTAAAACCATCTCAAAGCTCCTGCAAACCTGCTCCTCTCACAGAATTCTTCATCTTAATAAGTGGCAATTCTATTCATCCATGTGTCCCAGGCAAAAACCTTGTAGATATTCTTGATTCTACTCTTTCTTTACCATGCAATATCTGTCTGATCCATCAATAAATTCTGGTTAGCTCTACCTTCAACATATATAAAAACAATTCGAACATTTCCTGCCAATTCCACTGTTATCACCAGAATCCAAATCACCATTGTCTCTCTTATGGATCATTGCAGTAGCCTCCTTCCTGGTTGTCCTGTGACTGAACTGGCTACTTTCATCTATTTTCAGCAGAGTAACAAAAACGTCTTCCCATTTCAGTAAAAGAAAAGTCATTGCAGTGAGCAATGACTATAAGTAAAATGACTTTAACACTTATTTTTCACATTTGAACACTTTATAAGTAAAAGGGGGAACTAATAATAATTATGCTGGAATAACAGGCATAAACTGAGATTTTACTGAGAAAACTGAAATGTATAGTCACTATAATAATAAGGCTTTATAATAACTGCCCCTCATTTTTCTTCCACCTTATTTATTTCTATATCTCCATTTCTAACTGTGCATCTTATTTTTCTGTCTCTCCTGTTAGAATATAAACTCCATGAAGAAAGATTTTTTTCCTGTTTTTTTTCTATCTGCAGTGCCTAGACCATGATCAATAAATATTTGAATAAATGAATTAACGAGGTACACTTCTGTTAATTCATTCAACAAATATTTATTGAGGATTTTTCAATGAAGGCTAAAAATAAGACATGACTAAAAATTTCTCAAAGAATTTATGGACTAGTCAGAAGTTATTTTGCCATTTTTAAATGGCATTCGTTTTTCAAACTTTTATCAAGATCTTTAAACATTGAAAGTATAGGTCTATTCATTCAAAAGTACTTATTGCAAATCAGACATTGGGATGGTTGTAGGATACAAGAGGCAACAAGGCACATATTGTTTCTGCTCTGTGGAGTTTCAGACACCCATGGGAGAGATGGACACATAGACATATTAACACCATGCAGAGCGCAACACATTTGGAGCAGTCAAATGTTGTGAGACTGGAGTACTCAATGTACCTAGAGTGCAGTTGGCGGGGGTGGTGCTTGTAGGAGGTGGGAGGTAGAAGAGCCCTGCACAGTTAGTTAGAGAATGTTTACTGAGTCTTTGCTGGGCCAGCCATTGTCTGTGTGTTTTCCCTGTATTAAATCATGAAATCTTCATAAAATATCCATGAAATAGACATTATTATTATTTCCATTTTTATAAAACTGAAGCACAGAAGAGTTAACTAAGTGGACCAAGGTTACATACTTACTTAAGCATAAAACTTGAATTTGAATATTGGCAGGGCTGACCTCAGAGTCTTTGCATATGACTACTAAGCTATATTAGCTTATAAGTAGCTTATCTTCAAGAATCCTAGTTTACACCTATTGTCCTGGTGTAAATATTAATAAATTCCACTTTCACTATACAAAGTGTCTCGGTTAGGACGAAAACTCATGTGGTCCTCCTTCTCAAGGATCATCTAGGAGGAGATGTTTGTGGATGTGTAGAAGGAGTTGTTATAAGGTTAAGAGAGTTCTCTGATGCAAAACACTTAATGCAGTACTCAGCATATAGCAGCCATTGAGTTGTTCTTGCTTATTACTCTTCAAAACATTAGTAATTGGATATTGTATCCTATGTGTGTACCTTACCTCATTTTAATCATTCTCTATTTTCAGACATTGTAAATACGATTCTAATAAACACAGTTGTAAATAAATAATTTTCCCATTAGGTCAGATTCCTATATGTGTAATTCTTGGAAATGTATTAGTATTAAAGTCCCTTGATGCTATGTGTTTAAAAATTTCTACTCTGAACAGCTTTGTTTTAATTTTAAAGGGATTCCTTCATTGTACATTGACAGTCATTAAACATTACAATTAACTAAATTTCTTTACTCATTTCATACTATTATATTTACCTCTTTTTTGTTACTTATAATGGTAGTAAGATTGAATTAAATTTATTAATTTTCGAATAGTGATGGTTAAGTGATATGTATTTGGTTGATGAAAATAAATCTGGTTCTAATGGGAAATACACCAGAGCTCCTGTCTTTAGAGGTGGTAAGTCAAGCATTTTGAAGCTGTTTGCTCCAACCTGCTCTTTTTCTCTGAGTTGTTGGACTTTAACAACTCTTTGCTAAATAGACTTCACTTTTATTTTCAATTTTATCACTTCAGAGCCTCCCTTTAGATAAATTGTTAAAACAATCTACAAATATTTTGAAGTGACATGTCTTCCATTCACTGGGCAAAAAGGCTTGCTGTGCTCAGTACAACTTTACAGAGACTGAAATAACACTGCATTTGATCTTTGTAATATGTGACATGCCATGGACTCTCACACAAAATGAGGCTGAGTAAAGGGGTGGGGAGAAATGGGCAGGCTGGTACTTTGATGCTGCCAGAAACAAAAGCATATTAATCAATGCCTCTGTGAATAACTACTTTCTAATATAATATCATGACTCAAACCATCCCACAGGCAATGTGTCTTAAAACAAAACTTTGTCCTCAATGCTATCTGGCTATATTTGCTATAAAAGGAGTTGAGGAGCTGACAATTTAGTGTCAAAAGAATTCTGTCTGTATGTCTTTCTTTTCTTTCTTCTCTCTCTCTCTCTCTCTCTCTCTCTCTCTCTCTCTCTCTCTCTCGTTAAAAGAATCAATTGAAACAAAGATAAAAGAAAAAATCCTGTGTAAAGTTTAGTTATCTTATGTATAACATACTTAGATTTAGGTGGTCGCAGGCAGTTTTATTGAATCTTCTATGAAAAATTGTTTGGTATAATTCAGTAACCAAATTCTGTTAGCTCAGACTCAGAGCAATTTTTAAATGTGTATCGAGTTCCACAAAAAAATTAATATTTTTTTTTCAGTCTCTTGAAAAATGATAAAATAGCATAAATAAAAGATAAGCCACAAATCCTTACCACTTATCTTTGTAGTAGAAGCTGAAGACCTTTGTAGTGGAAGCTGTAGTAGAAGGACAAAGGATTACAGATGATTCTCAACTTAAGATAGTTCAACTTATCATTTTTCAGCTTTGCAGTGGTGAGAAAATGATATGCATTCAATAGAAACTATTTTTCGAATTTTGAATTTTGATATTTTTCTGGACTAATGATATGCAGTATTATACTCTTCTGAATTACTTGGCATCGGCAGTGAGCCACCGCTTCCAGTCAGCCACGAGATCACGATGGTAAACAATGGATACTCTAGTGTACTGTGCTGCCAGTAGTTTTTGGATATTGTGTTTTGTATTTCCGTGGAGATTCATCCTTTCAGACCTGCAACTGCAACTCCTACCACATGAGACTACCTGTCTCTTCCTTCAGCAGGCCACTTCCTATACTCTTCTCAGCCCTTCAGGTTCCTAGAAATCCACTCCTCTGCTGGGTTACTTTAGCCCTTTTGAGTGGAGACCCTTACAAGATGTCTCCGGGCCAGCTCCCTCTCATCTGGTCCTTATATATATTCACTTTTACCCCTATCAAAAGTGAAAGTGCAAGTCATTCCCCTCTCTCTAGTTCACTCGAACGCTCAATCTCTTTGTCTCTCTTTCTTTCTGTAAAACACACACACACACACCCTTCTTTCTCTCTCCTCTTCTGTCTTGGGCTGATCTAATTTCAACGTCTCAGACTAGTCTTTAAGCTCCCTCACTATCTAACACCTAAATTCCTAAATACTTGTTTAGTTATCTGACTGGTATCCTTAAAACACCTCTCAGTGGGTTTGGGGGATAGGAAAGAGCTCTTCCTGGAAGGTAGGGGCACTCCATAGCACTCACCAACTCCAAGATAATTTCAGCTTTTCTTTAACTGGAAGTGAGTCATCTCTAATTCTTGAAGAATAGGTTTTACTGTCTCTCAGCACATTCTTAAAAGTGATTTGCAGCTTTCTATGGAATCTTGGTACGGGTATCCTTTTGTAGTGGTTCTCAACCTTTGGAGCTGAGAAACAATAAAGAAGCAATAAAGAGAATCACATTTATCATCCTGTTGAACCAAGAATTAAATTAAGATGTATAAATATTTCTATATGAATGAAAATTATACATAAATTTATGTAAATAGTTCTGTATGTATATTTGGGGTTCATTCTAAAAAAAGGCTTGATTGAGAATTGTCAGCAGGGCACTGCTATAAAGCACAATGCATATGTGTGTGACAGGATGTAGAAGATTGTTACACTGAGCAGGTGGGATGTGTTGAGGACCTAAACCAAAGGAGCAAAAATGCCAGTGAAGAGGACAGCAGAATGTCCTGGATTTAGAGATTTACAAGATGCTGTTACAGACTAAATTATGTTCCTCCACCCTAATTCATATGTTGAAGCTCTAACTCTTAGTTTCTCAGAATGTGACTATATGTGGAGACAGGGTCCTTGAAGCCATAATTAAGTTAAAATGGGGCCACTATGTTAGGCTCTAATCCAATCTGATTGGTGTCTCTATAAGAAGAGGAGATTAGGATAAACAAGGGACACCAGGGATGCACATGCACAGAGAAAATGTCATGCAAACAAACAAACAAAAACAAACAAACAAAGTCATGTGAGCACACAGCAAGAAGGCAGATACTACAAAGCAAAGAGAGAGGTCTCAGGAGGAACCAGTCTTGCTGACACCTTGATCTTGGACTTCTAGCCTCTGGAACTGTGAGAAATAAATTTCTCTTGTTTAAACCACCCAGTCTGTGGCCTTTTGTTATGGAAGTCCTAGCAAACAAATACAGATGCCAGATGTGGAAGAATGAAGAAAGGGCTAAGACCTTAATTTACCAAGATAAGAATTTTGTGGTGCAGTCAGTTGTGTTACAGACTTGAGAGGAGGGTTCTTGCCTTTTACTTTCCTCATTTTTCCTGTATATCATTCACTTAACAGTCAAGGGCTCAACTAAATGAACACACAGCTGTATGTTGATGTAGAAAAGGTCGGAGGGATTAAAAATAGTGGTTCAAAGCAAGGGTCTTTGAGTCAGAAAAACTTGTGTTCAAATCCCAGCTATACCATTTTGAGCAAGTTACGTAACCAGTCTTATGAACTGACCCAAACCAATTTGGTCACTTGCACTTCTTTGGTAAAAGTTAGTATCCTTCATTAGACTACTTAACAAATTCTCTGGTTTGTTCAAAGATAAACGAAGAATTTAGAGTATCAGCCTCTGGCCTGTGGCTTTTGATTAGTCTTTCAAAGTGCCAGCTAACCCTGAAGTGTTTTCCCAATTAGGTACTTCAGATGTTACTATTCACTCTATAAAATAAAGCTATATATCAAAGGTATATGTCACACTGTCTATGCTGAAGAATTTTAAGGTAAATGAGAGATAATATAAAACTCTCTAAGTTCACTTGCCCTTTTATAAAATGGAGTAATTTCACTCACACCATATGCATAATGCAAGGATTAGTAAATCATGTCTATAAAGTATTGAGCTCCCCATACCTGGCATGTAATAAGAGATTTAAAGTAGTTATTTTTACCACAAGATGACATGAATTAAGTGGCTCTACAAAGAAAATAGTCTCTATTTTGTTGGTAAATCAATGACTAGGAAATCTGATGTAGAAATTTACTGATCAGTAGCGACAATTTGGTGCCTTACAGATCACAGCATGAGCAGTGACATGGAATTGCCAGTTGTTCTGGTCTTGCCAGAGAGGCGGACTTGCCACGTAGATTCTTTATTCTTGGATCTTTAAATATTTTCTTTATCAAATATTTCTCAAGCTTCTGTTATAATGCACCTTTAAATCCAGGGAAACAATTTTCCTTGCAACCTTTACTCACCTCTGCTAAGAAGTTTATATTTCTACCCCCCAAATGGTGAGGGAATACTTCTATAGATTCAGTTTTTAATTGTGAAAATTTTGCATAGGAAAAATTTCACGTTTGTACAAGAAAGCTGACAGTTATTAAGAGAATATTTGAGGATTTGCTATGGTTCTGTGTCGCCTGGACCAAGAGAGCACAGACCAGTGTATTAAATTCTACTTTGCTACTGAGGGATATGTGACTTAGAATACTGTTTAAACACTGAACGTACTTTTTTGATTTGTTAGATTGCCTCTGTTTCCTTCATCATTAACATTTCTTGACATCTTGCATGGACAACTGGAAAGACTGGGAGAAAATGCAGTGCAGTGTAGCAATTTCCAAAAAAAGCTGTATCTAGTATAAGGTGTCAACTATTCAAATGTAAGTAGAGAAAAACAGTCAAAATATGAACATTTTTGGGCTGTGTGATAATGCTTTCAATATTTGGAAACATTCTAAATGGGCTAAGTTAAAGGAAGGGGATTGATATATTACAACTCAATTTATAAATAATGATTGATCTTTCTCTTTTCCAAAACTGTAATTTAAGCAGAAAAACATGTAGCCTTAGCTATTGCCATATCCTTCAGAAATAAGAACAGCTGTTTTGCCAGCAGTGTGGATTCCTTTTTCTATAGCGTAAGTAGCATTAGAAAGAAAAGCTGTTCTGATTTCGAAAGGACCAGCTGCTCTTATGTTTCAGGAATATTCCCATATGTTCTGAATGGGAAAAATTAAATGAAGCCAAACCAAAGACTTTTGACTTCATAGAAAAGACAAATCTTTTCAAGACTTTCTCAACCAGAAGGTTTATAATTAGAGTATTAATTTCCTGGAGGGAATTTTTGCTTCTTTGTGTAACTTCAAGGACAAATTCTTTATCCATTCTCTCATAGGATTTTGTTTTGTACTTAGAATTAATAGTTCAATGAGCCAAAAATAGTCCCTGATGCTTGGCTGAAAAGCTAGTTCGAGAGCCACTAGAAATGTATTAAAACATGAATTAGTACTCAAAATCAGTCTTGCAGCCCATCAGAGAAATATGTGAATCTGCTTTACAAATGACTAATTTCATATTTGTATTTAAGCTAACTGGCACTGCTTTGCAGACATCTGTTTTATGAATGCTAGCATTTAGACTATATGAAGAACAAACAAAACCTTCTCTTCCAAGAAACCCCTTTCTGAGACACTAAATGGTCTACAACTTGTGAATCAGCTATAAGAATCTGGCTTAGAACTCAACCATCATTTCTCACATCTATGGCGATGATCATCCATTAACTCAGAGTCTCTCAAGTTTGTTTGTGTGAAGAGGGAAATTGCAATCCTTTGGTCAAGTCTGAACAATATACATGAAGTACACTGGGAAATGGATCTGTATGGGAGGATATGAGCCAGAATTCCCAAAAAGGCTAGGTCTGGAGGTGACCTCTCCATCTGGAAATTGTTCGTGATCTTGGACCTAATAAATATGTGTGTTCCTTTAAGTTTGAAGAGTGAATAACCTTACCTGGTTGTGTTAAATTAGGAAATTTCACACATACAAATAAGAAAATTACACGTCTTTATCAGGATAATGAGAATAAGGAACTTCTGGTTTCTAGTTCTAAGATTCATGTGTCCTTTGCTAGCCACCATTTTTAATACATGCATTGTCTGTAGTCTCTTTATCTTCTTTGGACTGTCAATCTCTGAGATAATTTTGTCATACTTTAATTTCTATTGTTCGTGTTGTAAAAACAATAGTTATATTAAACATACATTTGAAAAATATATATGCATTCCTCTTCTCTTCAATATTCACGTATATACTGAGAAACTTCTATTACTGTTGCTTCACTCTATTTGAGAATCAACATCCAAGTGTAAAAGATCTGTGTCTTCATGTAATCAATCACATCGCTTAAATATGATTTAATTTGTGCAAACTGATATCTATTGATTTGTTTTCTGGGCAATATAAGGTAATGGTTAATGATAATAAAAAATGAAGACACCAGCTGACATTTAGAGAATGCTGTGTTCTAGGTGCTGATGCATTATTTCATTTTACATTTTCAGTAATCTTTTGTAGTAGATATTTTTAAAAACCATTTCTTTTTTCTTTCTTTTTTTTTTTTTTCGTGGATCAGGAAACTAGAGGCAAGGTAGATTAAGTATCTTGCTTAAGGTCATGCAGCTAATAAAAGAGAAGCTAGGATTAGAAGCCTGCATTGCCTAACTACAGATTCAGAGCCTTTGTTGTTTTCATTACATCATGCAGCTTTCTTTGCTAGGATCTTACCAGAGACAATGGGGAGAAAAGTATCATTTTGATCAAAGATGGTTAAAATCTTCTGTACAGTGTGATTTCTTTTTTTCATTTCTATTTTCATCTTTATAATCTCCCTCCCTTTTACCATAGGTAACTAGTTCCCACATACTGCCATATACCCTCCCACATGTAAAATTATCAGGCTATTTTTCTTGGAGATGAAAACATTTATAACAACTTTATAAAAAGAGTATAGACAGCAGGAAATGCTTACTACAAATGAATGAATCATAAATTACACAGCTTTCACTGTTGGTTCACATTTTTGGGGAACTAGGTTTTTGCCTGAAACACTGAGTTTTGTCTCTTGGCTAATTTCCTCACACAAAGGTGACTATGGGGGGGAATGAGCTTACCTGGAAAGCTGAAGCTAAGTGGGTCCCCTTCCTTGCCACATACACACAACCCACTACTCCCTAATCAGGAACCCAACTGTGATTCAAGATTCAGAAAGCCCTGTGCTTATAAATATTTTCTTTGAGTATAGAGCATTGGTTTTTGTTACAGGTGGTTCTAAAATGGTGATGTGAGTCATAAGAACAAAAAATTGGTAGCAGAGTAAGAATTCAGTTTTCTGGATCTTCTGAGACCATTCTTTGTATAAATATGATACTAGTACCTTGTGTATCTTATTAAGGCTTTTCATAGCTAGAGAAATTTTGGTGAGATATGCCACATCTGCTGCTACCCTTTGAGGCTACCTTGTTTTTTAAACAAATTTTGTATTTTTAGGTAACTAAATCCAGATTATTATCTAGACTCTTAGACTATGTGTGTGTGTGTGCTTGTGTGTTTTTATGGTGCATATATTTGTGTATATGTGTATGTATGCATATGCGTGTGTGTATGTGTTTCAGGTATGGAGTGACTCTTAGTCTAACAGAAATGCTGTGTGTAAAGCTGATGTGTTATTTCCCAATGGTGAAACAATCTCTAGATTTCATATGGACTTATACTGTTTAAATAAAAATATTTTATATATTTTTAAAATTTGAATTTATGTCTTAGAGGGGGAACTAATAAAAAAGTTGGAAAGAGCCAAAATCTCTTAAAATAGAGCCTGCAGTTGACACGGCACTGACACAATTCATTATCTAAAGGAGTCTTTATTGTTAAACTCAGGAGAAATGCATCCAAGAAGTGTAAAAGGTTTGCAATTTTACCCAACTTGCAACCTAACGGGTTAGCCCATGGCAGTTTAATTGATGGTAGGGATACAGGTTAGAGATGTAGCACAGTCTATTACTGACAGCCAATGCCTGTAGCTAGATAATCAGCAGGTTTTTTTTTTTTTTGCTGTTCCCTAAGCTCCAATTCCCACAGCGTGATGTAATTCCCACAGTGACACCCACACACACAGTGGGCTGAGTTACAGGAGAGGAATGCAGAATTTAGGAGTCAGCAACCTTTTATAATGGGCAATAAGCAAATTTATCCTCTGCTTTGGAGACAAACACTATCTTTATCTTCCAAGGCTACTTACTATACAAGCATCCTTGAAAATATAGTCTGTAACAAAGGACAATCAGTGCCTTTGCTTTTAAGACATGCAGGAATGCAAGACTCATGGAGAATTATCTCTTAACAGTTTATTTATTTACTTTCCATTTCTTGGTATATTTTCCTCCCCTTTCTAGCACCCCTGTCACAATATCACCTTGCACTATGAACAAAACCAATAGAGAGAAAAATTGTATGTTAGCAGATTTGGATCTGTTTTATAGCTGACCTGATGATTTGTGCAGACATTGGCCATTAAGTCTGTCAAAAACCCATCATGCAAAAAACATCCTACTGGAAAATATTTTCCCTCAGAACCAAAGCTTGACAGTCAAGAGTAAATCCTGACTAGGATAGTCAGGATCTGGAGACCTCTGGGCCCAGTTCTAGGACAGACAGGGTCGAAAGAAGTAGCTGAGCATTGGCAAGAGTAGAAGATATAACTCTAATCTAGGGAACTGGATTAGAAGAAAAACTCCTTAAGGGCTGGCTTCCTGGTAATTTTCTGCTTGGCCTTGTTCCTAGATCCATTTTCCATCTTTTGTGGCCTTGCCTCCTGCCACAAGAGGCTTACTCCTATGTGTATTACCCAGATCCCTTGCCAGCTGGCTTCCATTGGGAGGAACCAGCAGTGATTGAAGGTGGGGAAGAGAGAAAGGTAGGGGATTTCTTTCCTATTCCCTGCTTGGGCCACATTTCTGGTGATAACTCAGTTCTTCCCTAAGTGCAGCTTCAGCTCCTCTGATGTCCCTCTAACACATTGGATCCCAGTGTTTCAAGATAAGGTGGTAATAGCTTCCTACTACTATTAGTTTTTGGGTGCCTCAAAAGCCCTTAGTGATTCTCTTAACTGTGTCCACCCCTTTGTAAGTCAAACTCCATTCAAGTCTCTTGAATATTTTAAATGGCATTCTGTTTCCTACAGAGACTCTGACTGATATAACCAAAGAAAAAAAGGTGCAACAAAGGGACTAAAATATCTCAAAGAAACTAAGATAATAATAAACACTTATTGAGCCATTATTGTGTGTTGGTTTAAGCTTCACAGCAAACCTATGAGGTAGAAACTATTACTAGCTCCATTAGACAAATGAGGAAATGGGGGCACAGAAATCTAGAAATTGAGGGACCACAGACTTAGACCCAAACAGTTGGACCCTAAAGCCCTCACCTTTGTCACTATACACTATAAGGTGTATTGCCAAGATCAGACACTACTAGATGCTCCTCTGTAGGGCTGAAGCTCAATCATTGCAATAAGAGGAGGAAGCAGGTGGCTTCTTGGGAGGAAAAAGACAAGAGTAAAAAGATAACAACTGGTATTCAGGATTAGAGTGGGATCAGGGGCAAGCCTGTCTTTCAGCTGAATCATTGGTGTTTTAGTTTAGTACTGGTCCTATATCATAAGCCTAGATTGAATCCAGATTGTGGAGGTTAAGACTCCCTAGCTATGGGAATTAAGGGCCATGGGGGCAAGAAGTCTGGAGAGGGGTGGGTGGTCATTGCTATGTTTAGATTTCAAGCTCTAAGATTGAATGTCCTTGGTAAATAGATGTATCCATCTAAAGATTGTAAAATGTACCATCGGATGCAGACAGTAGTTAGTGCTATTCACAACCAATTAGCGTGTCAACATATTTCAAAAGAAAACTGAATATTAGAAAAATGAATTTAAGCCAAACAGAATGAAGAAAATAAAAATAGCATGTACAATTGGGTGTTTATCAGATGTCTGGCACTATTAACTTTCCAAAACAATACTAAATATGAAAATAATCAAAAAGGCTACTAATCCCAAACAATAAAAATAGCTCATGATATATTTGAGATCATTTAATGACTAAAAGGAAAAGCATTATTTCTTTGGCTAAGAATTGCAATAAAACTTGCTCTCATTGGCACATGAAACCCAGAAGCCCTGGAGAAATAATGGGGTAAACAGTGAAAAGAATGATGAAAGGATATTTTGAAATATCCACATGCTAGTTTCTCTCAGAAAGACACCTGGCTAGTCTCATTGCAAATGTAGTGTGGCCAGAAGAGAAAAGAAAACAATGAATAGTCTCGAGAGACTGTGATGAGAAATGACAGGCAGTAACAAATCCTCAGTAGGGAGGAGGCAGAAGAAATACCAATTAGCTGAATACAGCAGCCAGAGATCACTTGCTGTGTTGGCAAGCACAGCCCTGTCTCCCCTGACACCTTCACAGAATCCTATTTGAGGCACTCCAACCAGCACAGGACAAGAGCCTGTGGTCATCTGACTGCTTTTACTCCCAGCAAAGCCTTCTGCATCACCACCTCCTTTATCATTCTACTACAGTACTGCTTAGATTCTGTCTTTGTGGTCTTAGAAGCTACTCTGTGGGTAAAATAAAATATAGAAAATGCCGCTTATAACTTTCTTCTCTTGGAGATTTTCAGTGAACATTTACATGTCAAAAATATATGAGATTCTAAAGTAACGGTACCCTTTAATTTTGATTAATGCAGTATGTCAAACTAATTTAACATCAAAACTATTTTATTTCTGCCAAGAATATCCTTTGGAAAATGCTGCTGTGTTCACTTTAGACCAGACACAGGTGTATTATGGAGTCACCTGTGGGTGGGTAATGTAAGGAGAATTTAATAAAGGGACTATTTGCAAAGGTATGGGTTAAACTCAGGTAAAGGAACAAGGGAGAGTGAGGAATCTGGGCCATAACATCAGAGAGCCATTACTGCAGAGACAGAGAGCTGGGCAGCAAGAGGTGGCCTCCGGGAGAAAGATGTAGCCAACCTGAGGTCACCCAGTTGGAAGAAGCACGGAAATGCCTTTCCTCTTTCTTTCCTCCCTCCCTTTGAGTCTATTATTACCTTTCTGTGTGCCAGTGGCTGCCTCGCTATAAACCAGAGGGCAAGAGAGCTCCCAGGACAATCCATGCAGGTCAGCATCCCAAGGCAGAGAAGGGTGGGTGTGGATCCCCAGCACGACAATCTGTTCCATCAAATAAAAATTTTCTAAGTTAAAGATCAATAATCTGTGAAATTGTATTACATTTAAAGAGATGAGCATAGAGATCTTTCCATGACTTTAAAAACAGAAACATTTGAATGAATGGGTATAATATTCCTCATCTTTTTTATGAAATACAATTCAGAAAGGACAGCTCCTGGTAGATTTTGAATCAAATGAAGCTGTTGACTAACTTAATTTACACATGCAACTAAATTAGTCCCAAGTTATGTTTCATGTGAGTACAAAAAAATTAGAAAATGTAGCTACCTTTGGTTCACTGATTGCTGAAAAGTATGCAAAATTAGCTTGATTAAATTTTCGGAGTAAATCATGATAGTAGAGGACAAAAACACAATGAGCAAACTTGAAGCTGTAGGCAAATATTTTGAAAAGAACAATTTATTTATTTGTTTAGAGAAATAATGCATAATTAGAGTTTCAGTTGTGTACTGTTTGGTATATATTTTATCATTCCAAGGAGGCAATATTTTAGAGTAAACACAAGAATTTAGAGTCAGAGACTTGGGTTAGGGGCCTGGCTCCCTCACTTATGTGATAGCACCCACCTGGCAAGTTCATCAGTCTTAGCAGACACTGCTGTTTTGGTTAAATTATAATCTAATGATAATAGGAACTAATGTTCACCAAGCTCTTATTTTATGCAAATTTATGTGCATTATCTCAATAATCCTTATAATAAATTTAGGGAAGTTACAGTTATTCTAATTTTTAAGTACAGAATTCAGGTCACTTCCCAAGGTCACATGATTAACACATGTAAGCCCTTCGCACATTGCTTGGTAATAAGCGCTTGAGAAATGCTAGCTGCTGAAATCATTTATTATTGCTATTATTGTTACTATTACCTGTTAACCTCTAATAGACAAATAAAGAAATAACAGGTATATAAATGCCTTTGGAATTAAGCGAATATGGCTTAGTTTGATCTTATATGTGTGATAATACTATAAGTCTTCATTATAATAAAGTATAATAATCCTTTTAAAAATTTAATTGTCCTGAAATATTCAAATGTGTTAAACCTTATTTATTTAAAGTTAACACATGAAGGAACAAGTTATATATACACATATATGTATATTTCTGATTTGTTCCCTAGAATTTCTGTTCTTAAAAGAGAAATATTTCAGAACCACCCAGGTTCTGAAATAAACAGAGAAAAATAAACATTTGACCAAAGCCTTGACCTTGACCTCTTCAAGGTTTTAGAGTTTGGGAAAACATTAAAGATAATTCATTAATTTACTTAGCTATACAAAGTTATTAAGCTCCCATTATGTTCCAGGTAGACCAGAGATTATGAAAAGATATTACCAAAGATTGATCATTTACCTGTTACATAGAAACTACATTTCAAGACCAATTATGCTGCTAGATTCATTGTAAGTGAGGCCCCTTGAAAAAAAAAGAGAACACATTGTTTATTCCAGAAGTTCTGAAATAGGTGAAAGTAACCTATGGTGATAGGACATGAGGAAAACTTGTGAGGTGATTAAAATGTTCTTCATCTAGACAGAGGTATGAGTTATATACAGGATTTATTACATCATTTGCAGGGCCTAGTGCAAAATGAAAATGTGGGGCTCCTTTTACAAAAGTTATTAATATGCTTTGGCAATAGTAGAGCATTAAACGAAGCACAGAGCACTTCTAAGCATGAATGGGTCCGTGTGTGACTATAGACCACATATCAGGAAGCTGGTTCTGGTTATATAGGTGTGCGTATTTGTCAGGTCATTGAACTGAACCCTTAAGATTTATATATAAATTATATCTCAGTTTAAAATGCAAAATTAAAATAGAGTAAAAATAAAATCAAGTGGAAGAAGACTGGAGGTTGAGGTCTGGGTTCTCAAGTAAACCATTGGTGCAAATTACTCATTCTTTGTCAAATGTTAATTGAATGACCATTCTGATGGGCTGGTAATGATTGTGTGTGTGTGTGTGTGTGTGTGTGTGTGTGTGTGTGTGTAGACATAATTCTTACACTCAAAGCGCTTGCATTACAGTTGGAGGAGCTTTCTTCTTATCTTAAGCTCTGGTAATAATAAGGTATTTATTTCTGCTTATATACCCTAACTGTGCTTTGATCTACTCCTTATTCTAGCTTTGTGCTCCTCAGTCTGACCTTGGCCTTCCTGATACTAGTTGGTTCTTCTACAAAAGCAGTGAGTCACTGGCCAGTGTTTCTGGGTTCCCAGTATCTGGCTGGAGTCCGAAATTGATGCCCCTGGGCTATTCTAGCTCATCTGACCATGAATCCTTGAAGTACTTTTGCTGACTCTACTGTACTTGAGGCCTCAGCTTCTTGCTGAATCTAGAAATGATGTAATACTTTTAATTTCACAGTAATACTTAGTTTGCATTTTAAACAATATCCTTTATGCCTAACAATATTTGTAAAGTTAAATATAAGGCTGACATGAGAAAAACATGGGCTTGTCTATGTTTGTAAGGAGTATCTTCTAGTGCTGCTGTTGGATGAAGAATAACAACATATAGGCTTCATGACAATAAACACTATCATAAATGAGATGTCACTGGAATAATGGGCAAATTTCATTTAAGTGAAATAGAACAGTGAATTGAGGTAAGTTGTCTACGAGTGGCATTTTTATTATCAGTGGTCATGTAAATGGACACTGGCAATAACAAAGAAGGGAGCAGATACGTATGCATCAGCATGCACTTGTATCCTTGGAGTTAGTGAGTTCTCCAGGGAGGAATCCAACCAGAGGCTGAAGAGACAATTTGCCAAAACAGTGTAGAGGGACTTTGATTTTTAAATGTACTTTCAAAGTAGAAAACTTAAATTTTTTCTCCTAACCCAGAGATCCTATTAGTTTATGCTTTCTTGATGAACAAACTATTTGGGAAAAGATTATTTACTTTTTAAATTAAAGAGTTGATAACGTTTTGTAATATCTTGCATGTATGTGTGTGTGTGTGTGTGTATGTGTGTGTGTATATAAAGTTGACATTATTTACCAGTTCTTGATTACCTAAAAGGTAGAAACCTTATCTGACTTATTTTAATAAAATTATCCAATCTCCTACTTCCTCTCTTTGTTTTTTTCTATGAATACATTTTACTATCTTTATTTTTTATGATATGTGGTTTTCAATGAGATCTTGGGTACATTATTGAATTTGAACTACAATAATCAATAAATGTTGAAGTATTTGTCCAAAAAGAATTCTCTTTCCATCACAGATACTGTTTATATCAATCATCTATTCATCTTTTTTATCTTCCTGGGTATATCAAATAATTTTTTTCAAGAATGCTCACTCACATGATATTTATTGTATGAGAAGGAGTGTTTATGAGATTTCATAGATCTTCCACAGAAAGAGGAAAAGAATATTCTAGAAATTATCATCTCAATTTGTTTCATTTTAGATTCTCAAAGAACTAAGTAGTGACCCTTTATCCCTATTTTTATCCACAGCAATACTTAATGCAATGCCCAAATACCTGAGGCAATACCAAATTTAGTGCATCCTCATTAAATGAAGGACTAGGTCTGGAGCTGATATTTTACAAAAACTGATAAATTAAATTCACTTTGAGATTTACAAGGCAAATGTTTCTCAACCTTAATCAATGCTAATTTTGCATATTTAAAAAGAAAACTCCCAGAGAAGCTTATTGAGGCAACTGATTATTTCCACTTCTTATGTATAGATAAAATTTCAATTCTCATTGAATTTACTGTAAACTACTGTGCTTTTTACTCTCAGAGAAATTTAAGTCAGATAGACTAGGAGATATTAGTAAATATCTAATGCCTAATGGGTGAATTTCTGCCCCCCTTGGTGCAGTGTACTTTGTAAATAGTGGATAACCACTACCTAATTGATGAACCACTGTGTTATTATTGTTTTTAATCATTGTTTCTGTGACTGAGGGTGATGGTTTTTGTTTGTTTGTTTGTTTGTTTGTTTGTTTCATTTTTTTTACAATTATTCTGTTTGAGATTGTTTAAAATGAAATTACTGCCCTTTGTATGCAATACAAATACTTAAAGCCCTCACCAGATTGTGATAATGTTTTCATAGCAGTTGAAGCCAAATTTTACTGGTGGAAAATTTGCCTTGTATACCAGGAACTCAAGGTTTGCAAAGTTCTTCCCAAATATATATGAGATTCTTCCCAAATATATATGACATTTTTCATTGCCCCAGAATTAATACTTCTTGTTGATGCTGCAGGTGCTGAAGACCTTCTGTAGCTGGTCTCTTCATGTAGACACACGGTTCATGCTATTAATTTAGAAGTCACTAACATCATTGCTCTTGCTTTTTTTTTTTTTTTTTTTTTTTTTTGCCAGGACCAGGGACCTGCAATCACTGTGCTCTCTGAGCTGGAGATGTGCGTCCACTGCTGTGGTTGCTAGGGAGTACTGTAACCCTTACGTCTTCTGAACAGGACCCAGTACCAATGTGGGCAATCAGGCTGATTGATGGCTCAGGTCACCCGCACTCTTATCCTTCCCAGTTCTTCCACTACAAAGTGAACATGGGAGAGGCATCTTTCCTCTAGAACAATCGATTGTAAGGATCCTTAGCAAGGCAGCTTAAACCTTAAGATCTTAAGAATTTATTGAAATATTTCCTTTAGTTAGTAAATTAGCTTCTTTCTCTTTAGGGTGTATACAAACAAATTCAGAATCTAGGTGGGCAGAGTTTCCAGTTTGGCTGTGTATCTAAAATCACATCTCCTCTCTGAGAGTCAAACTGTGTGCAAATTCTTCTCAACCTTTTCATATGTTTTCCTTGAGATTAATTCTCTCTCAAGCCACTGCCAACCACACTTAAAATTTGACTTCTGTTGTCTCTCTTTGCCTGTGTTCTCAGTTTGCTAGATGTGTTTATATACATATTTTGGAAGCTCCTCTGTACCTGTGTAAATCAGCTGATACACTTAGATATGGGGCAGGGATATGTATGATAGATACAAAGGTATCATGTAACTCAAAAATTCTAGTTTATACTACTCGGCTGGGATGGCCTTTTTATATTGAAAAGTGAGCATTTATACTCTTTAATTCTCAGACCGGGTGGACAAGTATAATTAAAAAGTTCCCTCATGTGGTCCTGATGAGATTTTCTGTGAAGATAGAGAGAGTAGAAATAAAGGGGAAGTGTGGGTATTGAGGGAGGGTTACTCCGTTATATCCTGTACCAAAAAAATCACTGTCACTAAAAAAATATGTTATGAATCTCAAATTATAAAGTAATGTGCCTAACTTAATTTGTCTTAGGCAGGAATTAAAGTAGGTACAACAGAATGCTCAGAATGGATGTAAGAGATTTGAAGAGTAAAAGCCTGGGAAACCTCTGCTTATAATTTCTCTAGGGTTTTAGTTAATCCTAGTTTTATTGTGCTCTCTAATCTGACTCCTTCAAACATCATGGTTTAATTATATACCCATCAATTTTCTGAGATCATGTCTCAGATGGGTTTTTATGTTTTTCTCAATTCTATAGGAGTAATTGCTATGATGAATTTTTTTACCCATTTAAAATTTTTTTTCTGTTATTTTAGAGAATATAGTTGTAGCTATGTAACCCACTGTTACCTTAGCTTTATTGGTCAGTGGAAAATATCATAATCAGCTCACAAGAGAAGAAGAAACCATAGAGATTGGGCAGTGACCTTCTGGATACGTAAATATTCTTCAGAATATGCTGATAATGGACACATCTGGTGCTTGAAACTGCAGCAAAGCAGAAACAAATTTGGATTAGTTAGCATCATGTGATAGTTTACAAGGTCAATAACAAGTAAAGTGAAATCACAGAATGAGAGAACATTGAAGCTGAAAAGGATCTTCTAAATCAGTGGCTTTCCAACTCTTGACTAAAACCTACAGTAAGAAATACATTTTACATCATGACTCAGTATCTTTATAGGTATGTCTGAAACAAAATTTCCATGCACATACACACATACAAAATAATAATATTTACACAACTATAGGAAGCACTTATTCTTTTTTCTATTCATGACTTACTAAATTAATTTCCTATTCCATATATGGTTGTAAACAGAAATTGGAAAGTACTATTATAGATCACCTTGACCAGACTGTCATTTTATAGAAGAATTGGATAACTCTAACAATTAAGTAAATTTCACAAACTATATGGCTAGTTAGGCTTACAACTCAGGTCTTCTTATTTTTCTGGATATGCCCTCTTCTCAATAACAGTGTATAATTATTAGCACAAGGCATTAATTTTTAAAATTTCTGTTAGACAGTATATATGTTGGGCTGTATAGGGATTGTCATCGTAACTATATAATAGTCTTGAATATAAACATATATTAAATTCTATTGTTTAGATAATGATACATGAAAAATCTGTTCTCATTCACTTTTTGTATGATTGCAAAGAAGGAATAGACGAAAGCTAGATAATGTAAGGAATGAAATTGGAAGCTACCTCTAAGAACTAGAATTTTAGGTTCCTTGTCCTTCATAATAGTCCTATTTCCTCGATTCTCAGTTAGCTTGCTTCACAGCGAGTTACTTCCCTTCAAGGCCTTGAGAGGAATTAACTAGGGGACATATTTTATATGAACAGTAGACCTTCCCTCTGGAAAGGGGATTTGAGCATTCTCAGCTCCTAACTGGTCTCATGTTAGTAGTTATTACCCACCAGATGATCAATCTTTCTTGCTTAAGTGCTGCTCTGACACTCTCTCTGCCCTCAATGAGTCAACTGTCTAGCATGTGGCATACATTTAGAATTGCTTTCCCAATAGGTGGTAGTCAATTGTAATGAACTCGTGTGATCTCATTTCAACCCAGTGGCACGCATTACAAAACCAGTGGTCGACCAAATATTCTGCAAACTGTTCTCAGACTATTAGTATCAGATACTTGATATGTTTATTGGAAATGCAGCATCCCGAGCCCCAGTACAGATCAACCAAACTGGGCTCTCAGGAATGAGCCTGAGGATCCGCATCTTTGACGAGCTTTCCTTTCGTGCACACTGGCTGAGATGTTGAGTTCCATGCAGGCATGCATGATATCTGTTTTGTTCTTTATTCCATCTGTAGCAAGTGGCACATAGTAGATATTTAAGAATTATTTATTAGCTAATAGCCTACCTCATACTTCATTTTCTTCAACATCTGAGGCAACAGATCAACCAACACTTCAGAAAAGTTTAGTGAGATAGTGTGTAGGTTCTGCCTGACTGTCTCCATCATTTATCGATTGTTCAAACTTCATGAAGTTGCTTAACATCTCTGTGCCTAAGTTTCCTTATCTAATAACATGGAGATTATACTACTATCTACCCCAATTTTTGTTATGAACATGAAAAGAGTTAACACATAAAAAGTGCTTAGAACAACACCAGATAGATGGTGATAACTCCTGAAATATAAGCCTGGTAATTGTTAGTATGTGTTAGATTCCTGAGTGTTATCTGTTCTAGTCCTTTAACTACTCTGTCAGATTGTTTTCACAGACGAGGAAGTTAGTGACTTTTTAGTAACTTGTCCAGGTCACAAAGTCTTATAAATGTGAGCCTGGATTCAAATCCAGGTATTCTGAGGAGCAGCCCAGGAATCTCTCCCAAACATCACAGCAGCTCATTCCTCTTCTTGCGAGTACTAACACCACCTCTTCTTTAAGGAAATAATTGCATTATTTTCCAAACATTGACAGAATATTTTCAGAACCCGTCTTCATATATACTCAAGCTGGTCCACCCTAGCCATTTACAGGTTGCTATCTGATCATCACTGCTGTAGAATGCAAGGAAAAAAGAAATAATTCATATTTGTTCCTCTAAGGTTTCTCAATCTCGGCAGCACTGACATTTTTAGCTGTAAAATTATTTGTTATGGGGACTTTCTTGTACTTTTAAGAATGTTTAACATCACCCTTACCCTCACCTACTAGATACCAGTAGCAACACCTATCCTACGTGACAACCAAAAATGTATCCAGATATTGATAAATGTTTTCTGAAAGGCAAATCACTCCTGGTTGAAGCCTTGCTTTAACCTGTTGTATCTCATTCTGTCTCTCCCTTTGCAACCAGCTTAATCTAACGTCCTCTATTGCATAGACTCTTAGCCTTCCATTTAACCCCTGACACAGGTAGAAGCAGTGGTCCCTTTCAAAACACATCCCTACCTGGTGCCTGAAATTTTACCATTAGAAGTTAAAGCATAGCTTTGAACAGTCTTAAAGCATGCAAATCTCTGGAAGAAATTACATGTTGTTGATTACTGAAAATTATAATGATTTGTTTTAATGTATATTTTTTGTGGCAAATAGATGATAGAGGATAAACACAGAACATGATTATTTGTATATTTTCCAACAGCTTTTAATACAAGTTTTTATGTATAGTAGACACTTAGTAAGTATGTGTTGAGTTAATGAATGGACAGTGAATGAATGAATGACTAGATTAAAGAATAAATAGGAGAATGGAGACCTCAAGACTAGACTGTTCTTCTAATAAATGTGAGAGACAGCATTAGTTTTATTTTTTTTAAACAAAAGAAATCTGGATATATTCAAATTAGTTGGAAAAATGGGAGTTGGAGAGGAAGATATTATAGAAGATACTGGTGTACTTGAAGGAGTCAAGTCTCAGAGGAGATGGGTAGGAATGGGATGAATTTCCCAGTTGGAATGGTTATCTTTGCAAATATATTTTTTTCTGTGGCCTTCCTTTTTTTTTTTTAGAATAAAAATTTCAGTGGGAGAAAGCAAAATCTTTTGCCAGTAAATGCAGATTCTAGAAGAAATATGCTACATAAATTCCTCCATTTTATTTATGTGTTTTGATCTTGGAATCACTTGAGTTACACTGATTTATTCTCCTGCACGTGGCCTTTGTAATTAAAAACTATTTAGCATAATCCATCAACATCTGCTATTTATGTTAGATTTTTAACCTGACACTATTTTCGGATTCTATTCCTAAATTACAGATTTTCTAGATTTTCTTTTAGAAAGGACACAGCTCTAATTTGCAAAAGGAGATGCCATACAGTCTAAAAAGCAAAAGCTGGCTTATGAATTTATGTTTTAATTTTTAAATTTTATGCATAACAATAAAACATCTGTGGAAGAGCTCCCACTTTCTGTATTAGATGAGGACATGTCGAGTTGCCAAAACATTAGCTCTTTATTGGTTGTTGAAACTTGGAAATTTTGAAAGCGATTTATATATTTATCTGAGACCAGCTACATTTAATCTGTTTGACAAGGATAAGTTACAAATGACATGTTTAATAGATCAACTGTGTGAGGACAAACGCAAATCAGGAAATGACAAGTGCAGGTGTAAATAAGTCCCCTGTTCTTTGTCAACGGAAGAAATGGCTAAGCAAATTATTTTTAATTTTTATTTTTAATTTTTATTTTTTATTATGGTGACATTAGTTAATGAAATCCAATAAGTTTCAGGTGTACAATTCAACAGTAAGGCATATATATACATTGCATTGTGTAGCAAATTTCGAGTACACTTGCTGGGCCAGTTCGAGATCAGATTAATAATGCTAAAAGCAGAAAGGGTAACCCCTTTGTTGTTGTTGCTTTTAATTTACAAGACATTGCTAGGGTTTGAGTATAGCTGGATAGCAGGTATTGAGATGTCAGTCAAGAGAACCACTGCTTCCCTGTAGCTGCCAGATCCTGACTCAAAGTGCTTCAAAACGTGAGCTCCCGTGGCAGAGGGTAGACTGAATTGGGAATAGATGCAGGGGCTGTATCCATTCCTTTATGGAAATACCTCAAGAATGCCAGCTTCAGAGTTTCGGTCCTCTAATTTCTGGATTTTTGATCTGCAATGCATGATTAATAATGGTATCTAATTTATGGAGATTCTGGGGGGATGGAATGAGGTAATCCATCTAAAGACCAAGCACAGTGCCTCAGAATAAGGCCTCAGTAAATGTTTGGAACCATTATTCTTCCTTTGGATTACTAGAAGTAGAAAATATGAAAAGTACAATACATGCAATGGAAGGAAACTCAGAAAATATTTTTAGCTGTAATTTTATTTCAAAAAACCTGCCCCGATCAATCTCTGAGATTTAAAAAACATGCAAGTAGGCGAAAATAAACAAACAGCAGCAGCACTAGCAGCAGAAGTTTTTAAAAGCTTAAAGGCTAGACAGACCATAGTCCAGCCAGCTGCAAGTTAGGCTTTCTAACAGCGGGAGGCTTTGACCACTGCAGGACACCCCGTACTGCTGCAATATAAGGTTTAGGGTTTGTCACTGTCTCTACCTAACCCACCATCATTCTACTTTCTGTGCTTCAGAGCGCTGTGGGCAGGAGTGGTTCTGGCACCTAGAAGAAAATGTGGACAATATCTCGGAAACTAGACACAGCAACATATGGGACTGGTGGAGAAGGATATACACTTGGGATGAATTTTGGGTGACAAGATATTGTCTGATTCTGATTTGGAGCTGGCAGAAATATCTGGACTCATGTTATGTAAAAAGCTGAGCAACATCATGTTGTTCATTGACAAACAGGTGCTATTATGAGAATATGAGAATAATGGAAGACAGCTGTCACTCATGTGCTGATAATTCTGCTAGCCATTATGGGAAGAGAATGAGCTGGGTGTCAGTGGTTTTGCCTTCTAGTCCCGAGTTCAGGTATAAGCCAGGCAATATTGAGAAAGTCAAAATCTTTCTGGACCTCAGCTTATTCATGTGTAAAATAAATGCTTCTGCCTGGGTGGTTTCTAGGCTTCCTTCACAGCCATGGTTTGATTATTTGAATAGAAGTAATTAGAATACAAACATGTGTGAGGGTAGAGTGGAAATAAGGAAAAGAAATGGAATGACAATGTAAAAGAAAGAGAAGATATGAAGACAAAAGAGAGAAGAAAGAAGACAAAGGCAAGAGCAGATCAGCAAGAGGAAATAAATTACACCATAAAACAAGCAAATAGTGAAAAGAGATGTGGTGAACAGGCACTACAGCTATTTATTGGTAAGTGGAGGAGTTGATTTGAGAAGAAAAGACTCCTGTGGCACAGATTGCTTTTCTTGCGGTTACACAAATCTCAGTTAGCAAGTCAGACACTTGTTGTTAGAGGAAAAGTGGAAGAAATGACCAAGTTTAAGTGGATAATTGGAGATTGCTTGAGGAAAAAGAAAAGCCACGAGTGGAGAGAGTGATGCCAAAGGAAAGGGAAAGCAATCAAAAAGAAAGATGGAGTGTCTCACTTCTGCACAGCTTGGCTCACTGAGCCCTTGGCTCAGGGACCCCTTTGTATCAAGAGTTCCCCATCTCTGTTCTAGGAAGTTCCTGCTATATTTATACAGAATGACTTAAAAAAAAAAAAAAGGAGGTTCTTTTCTCAGGTCTCTCTGACTTGGTAAGTGAGTAAGTGTTCAGATTTTCATTCATCCTGGTGGAGTCCAGTATTCTCAAAAGTCACTATGCAAGCATAATGATGTTCACATTTCAGCTACAGTTTGCCTTGGCTGCTTTCAACTCAGAATTCTCAGGGAGAATAGGAATGACAGATACTTTGAATTTCTTATTTGTGTCTGAATGTACATTATGATGGATGTCTGTTAGTTACGGGCCTTCAATAAGGCAGGATGTTATTGTTTCAAAACTCTATTGAATATCTCAGCCAATGTCTCTACATTAGATAACTACAAGAACTAAAACAAAATAAAAATAACAGGTTCTCAGAAGGAATAAGACTTATAATATTGAATTGACACTTATACAATAACAGAAACTAGGTTACTGACAAACTTGTGTTCCTGTGAAGTGCATGTACCTCTATTCTTACCCTGTTATTAATACTGCTGCTCAACATCCAGGTGTACAAATTGCAAACTTCCTATTAGGGTCTTAAGCAGCTTCTAGTATTTATTAGTTTTCTTTTTAAAAACTTTTTTCTAATATAGCCTGATACATAAATTTTCACTAATTTCTCAATGAAAATTAGCCTTGCTTCAAATGGCATGGGCTGGGAATTGGTCCAAGTGTAAAGACTGACAATGAGAATGACTACCCAGACATGGGTCAAGGTTGCTTTCACATTAGTCAACTATTAAACCAGACAACTAATTAGGCAAAGGATATCTACCAGAGAAGATTTCAAGAGAGTGGACACAACACTCTGATTCTTCCTATTTCTCCACAAAGAAGTGTGTAGATTTCATTGGTCACTACTGCTCAAACTAGTGGGAGACTCTTAGTTTGAAGGTGCTCAGAACCTCATTTAAAAAGTAGGTGGGGTACAGCACTGTATCAGTATCCAAGGGCTTGTCTCTTTTCTGTAAGACATTCTTTGCTGTGCCACTACTTTTGTGTCTGGAGTCTCTTCCTTACTGATCACTGGTCAAAGTAAACTGCACTATGACCTACCATATGGCAATGGCTATTAGAGATAATTTCGTATTTCTGTTACATTGGTCAGCTGGTAACTGCTCAGCTGACATATAAGATTACATCTCTTAACTAAATTAAACGTCTTAATAAAAGTCAAAGGAATAATTTTATATTATAGTTCAATCACCTAAAAGACAAAGAATTTAGACATTCTCTCTGATGAATTATATACCCCATTATGAAGACAGAATTGTCCAGCAGGTACAAATCCATGTTTGTGGAAGTCACATATTGACAAAGTTTCTAGAAACTGGGGCAGGAAGGCAAGAAAGTTACTACTGACCTTCAGTACTTTTGAAAATTCCAAAGCTACCACTACTGACAAACTATTTTGATGGATTAGAGTTTTGTTTCTCAATTTCACTCTCACTCTGTAATAGACTATACATTTTCAGCCTTTACATTATCTCCCTGTAGAGTAGGCAGAGTGTACAACCCCACCCCACTGACTTCAGGGTTGGCGATGTGACTTTTTGGCCCCTGAAATGTTAGCAGATGTTACATGAACCGAGGTTCCAAATATGTTTGCATGGTTAGGTGTGGTTTCTTGTCCTTCTGCCATCTAGATCAGAAGATCATGCTCTGGGAAGACACAGGTCCCAGGAGTAGAGGCATGTGGAACAGATCTGAAACTGAAATTGACTTGCAGCCTGAGGCAAACCCATTCTGATCAATGTGAAGACCCAGGAGAGAAAAATGCGTGTTTGTTGCTAGCCACTGAGATTTTTGGGGTTGTATGTTAGCAGAACCCTGATTAATATACATCTAGAATATATTTTTTCTTTCCGAATTGTTTTCTATGAGGTTTATAATAATAACTGGCACAGTTAAGGAAATGTGGTTATCTCTGTAAGATCTCAGTCAACATAAAGGCTTTGGGAGGTAAGATTTGTGTTTCTTTTAGAAGTGTCCCTACATTGAAATGAGCTTTAAAGAAAAAGCAAGAAAATGTATTTGAATTATCCTTCTTTTTACTCACACGTACAAAAAATTTTAAATGTATATTCAGTCTTGAGGTAGTGCCTGATGACGTATTGATTTAGAAATTACTATCCAAGTTCTGTTACCTTAGATACCTGAGTTCTAAGAATGTAGAAATGTGGATTAACATTTTTAACCCTTTTTCAGGATATGAAAAGGCCAGTTTGGAAAGGCTAATGAAATATCTCATCCCAGAACACCTTGCTGCTTCCATATCATGCTTGTGTCCCTCCAGTAGACATTGTTATACTCTTTTTAGCCAAGGACATTGACAGTTTCAGCTCATTTCAGTTCCTGGAACAGCCCTGGCAGATGCCATCTCTATGTTAACGGCTTCTGCTTCTACCAGCAGGTGGGGCTATAGAGTTAGCCATGCTCCAGCAGGGTCAATCAGCCCTCATTTGCCACCAAATGATTGTCTTCCCAGTAGACTCAAGTCTGTTGGCCCAGTGATTAAGTTGTATTGTGGCTGAGACTTCCAATTTCCATATGGAATTTGATTACCTATCCTGACAGTGGTTAGCTTGACTGGAACTCTGTCATCCTCTCTAGCTTTTCAAACCTTCTGCCCAGGATCTGGACTCTTTTCTTCATACCTACAGATAGACATAGTCCACTCTGTATGCATTTTGCATCATAAATAGGGCACCATTCAACTGACTCTTAACATGGTCCCATGATTGTGCCTATGCATATGCTGAGGATACCTACATTTCAGATTGGACCTCCTCCCACTTAAGGGAGTCTCTTGGTCATGCATTAGATATCTTATACTGAATTACTACCATTGAATGTTATTCCTTCACCAGGATTGGTGATTACTAACACCATCCCCAGTCAGCCTCCTCTAGTTTATGGCTTCATTCTCTCATTCATCAAATCCAAATTGTTGGCATTCCTCTTGATACATGTTTATAAAACATGAGTTTTGTTTCCTTGATCTACTTTGTGTGTGTTTCTGCTTTTTTAAAAAATTATTTTTCAATTACAGTAGACATACACTATTATATTATTTCAGGTGTACAACATAACAATTAAACATTTATATGCCTTACAAAGTTATCCCCCCACAATATATCTAGTACCCAGCTGACACCACACATAGTTATTACAATATTACTGTCTATTTTCCCTATGCTGCACTTTATATCTCATGACTGATTTTATAACTGGCACTTTGTACTTCTTAATCCCTTTCACATTTTCCACCACCCCCAATCCACCTTCCTCTGTCAATAATCAAAATTTTTGTCTGTATCTACGAGTTTACTTGTTTTGTTTGTTCATTTATTTGGTTTTTAAATTCCACATATAAGTGAAATCATATCATATTGTCTTTCTCTATCTGACTTATTTCATTTAGCATAATACCTTATACGTTTATCCATAATGTCACAAGTGGCAAGCTGTCATTCTTTTTTATGGGTGAATAATATTCCATTATATATATGTACCACATCTTCTTTGTTCATTCTTCTATTAGTGGACACTTAAGTTGCTTCCATATCTTGGCTATTATAAATAATGCTGCAGTAAACATAGGGGTGCATGTATCTTTCCAAATTAGTGTTTTGTATTTCTTTGGATAAATACCTAGAAGTGGAATTACTGGATCATATGGTAGCTTTGTTTTAGTTTTTTTGAGAAAACTCTATACTGTTTTCTATAATGGCCATACTAATTTACAATTCCACTGACAATGTACGAGGGTTCCCTTTTCTCCGCATCTTCACCAACACTTTTTTTGTTGTTGATTTATTGATGATAGCTGTTCTGACAGGTGTGAGGTGATATCTCATTGTGGTTTTAATTCACATTTCTCTGATGATTAGTGACATTGAGCATCTTTTCAGATGTCTGTTGGTCATCTGTCTGTCCTCTTTAGAGAAATGTCTATTTAAGTCCTCTGCCCATTTTTAATTGGATTGTTTGTTTGTTTGGCGTTATGTTATATGGGTTCTGCTTAAATTATGGATATTACCACCCTATCAGATTTATCATTGGCAAATATCCTCTCCTGTTCAGTAGGTTGCCTTTTCATTTTACTGCTGGTTTCTTTCTCTGTGCAAAAACATTTTAGTTTGATGTAGTACCATTTGTTTATTTTTGCTTTTCTTTCCCTTGCCCAAGGAGATATATCAGAAAAATATTACTAAGAGCAATGCTAGAGAATTTGCTGCCTATATTTTCTCCTAGGAGTTTTATGGTTTCATGTCTTACATTTAAGTCTTTAATCCATTTTGAGTTTATTCTTGTACATGGTGTGAGAAGGTGGTCCAGTTTCACTTTTTTTTGCATATATCTGTCCAGTTTTTCCAACACCATTTATTGAATAGACCGTCTTAACCCTGTTGTATATTTTTGCCTCCTTTGTTGTAGATTAATTGACCATATCAGTGTGGGTTTATTTCTGGGCTCTATTTTTATGCTCTATTTGTAGTGTAGTTTGATATCAAGTAGCATAATACCTCCAACTGTTTTTCTTTCTCAGAATTGCTTTGATTCTTCAAGGTCTTGTGTGATTCCATATAAATTTTAGAATTATTTGTTCTAGTTCTGTCAAAAATGCTGTTGGTATTTTGATAAGGATTGCACTGAATCTTTAGATTGCTTTGAGTAGTATGGACATTTTCATGATGCTAATTCTTCCTATTCGTGAGCATGGTTTGTCCTTCCAGTTATTTGTGTCTTCTTCAATTTCTTTCTGTCATATCTTAAGACTTTTTCAAGTGTGACCCTTTTACCTCCTTGATTGAATTTATTCATAGGTATTTTATTTTTTGATGCAATTGTAAATGCAATTGTTTTCTTAATTTTTCCTTCTGATAGTTCGTTATTGGTGTATACAAATACAACTGATTTCTGAATATTAATTTTGTATCCTGCTACTCTACTGAATTCATTTACTAGTTATAATAGTTTTTTTTTTTTTTGGTAGAATCTTTAGGGTTCTCTATATATGGTATATGTCATCTGCAAATAATGATAGTTTTACTTCTTCCTTTCCAGTTCATATGACTTTTATTTCTTTTTCTTGTCTGATTGTTATGGCTAGGACTTCCAATACTATGTTGAATAAAAGTGGTGAAAGTGGACATCCTTGTTTTTTTTTTTCTTATCTTAAGGAAAGAAAAAGCTTTCAGCTTTTCCCCACTGAGTGTGATGTTAGCTGTGGATTTGTCGTATGTGGCCTTTATTATGTTGAATTATGTTTCCCCTATCATCACTTTGCTGAGCATTTTTATCATAAATGGACATTGTATCTTGTCAGATACTTTTTCTATATCTATTTATACAGCCATATAATTTTTATCCTGCATTTTGTTTATATGATATGTCATGTTCATTGATTTGCAGTTATTGAACCAAACTTGCATGCCAAGAATAAATCCCACTTGATCATAGTGTATGATCTTTTTACTATATCACTGAATTTATTTATTGATTTTTTGTTGAGGATTTTTGCATCTATGTTCATTGGGATACAGGCCTGTAATTTTCTCTTTTTTTGTAGTGTCTGTCTGATTTTGGTTCCTTTATTTACTTTTAATAGAAAATCCTCTCATGTATTACTTTGCTAGGGCTACCATAACAAAACAACACAGACCGTGTGGCTTAAGCAAAAGAAATTAATTTTTCACAGTCTAGGAGGATAGAGGTCCAAGATCAAAGGATTTGCATGATTAATTTCTTCTGAAGCCTCTCTTATTGGTTTGCAAGTGGCTACTTTCTTGCTGTGTCCTCACTTTTGTCCCTATGTTTCTGTCGTCTGTGTCCTAATCTATTTTTATAAGGATACTAGTAATACTGGAATAAGGCCTATCTATTTCAATTTAATTGCCTCTATAAAGGCTTTTCTCTGAATACAGTCATATTTGGTGGTACGGAGGGTTCAGGCTTCGACATGTAAATTTTGAGGAGATATAATTCAGCCCAATAATCCTTCATTTTTACAAATAAAATAATTTCTTGGCATTTAATTGAATCAGATTTATTTTGAAGAATTTTACTTGAACTTCAAATAATGGTCATGTGACACATAGTTTAATCTTTGATTCTTTAAGATGCTGACAAGAAGAGGGACCCTGATTATCTAAATTTCCAATGATAGATGTAGTTTCCTGAATACTTATTTTCAAAAATTTGCAGTGTTCAGCAAATGGATTATCATTGTATAACAAATATATAGGCAAAATCACTCAGTAAACAGTAATTTAAATTATGTGTTGTATTCATTGCTAGGTAATTCAGAAAATGATGGAGGAGGAAGAGTGTGCTGATAAGTGAAGTGTGATTGGACAGAGAGTCTCTTAGCAACAGCATTAATTAAGAGGGAATCAATCATAACTTTGCCACTCTCTTCAAGGCTCTGATTCATCTCCAGGCTGTGAGTGTGAGTTTTCAGGCTGTGAATTCTCCTCCTCAGTCTCTTATTTCTTTATCTATAAACTCATGTCATTTATATATAGTACTTCGCATTTGTTTGGAATCTCACTCTTTCAAACTCATTACATACCTTGCTTTATTATCCACTCTTTTTGAAATTCTCAGACTCTTTCTCTTCCCAGTTCCTTCCCTTTATTTTTATACATGATCGAGTTTTGCTCGCAATATAAATTTTGATGCATAAAAATCCATTGAAAATTCAGTGACTTAAAACAACAGTATTCACGTATCTGTGGGTAGGTGATCTAGGCTGGGTTTGGCTGAGCAATGTTCTGTTGTCCGATGGACTCAGTAACAAATATCTAGTGATGGACTGGGAAACTCCATCCTCGTTCTTACGCCTCAGCTCTTTATCATCTGGTGTCTAGGCTCTACCCTCCTCCAATTCCACAGAAACTGATGACATTGACCTACTTAATTACTAAAACCAGTGGAGGGTTTTCAGATCTAATTTTGCTTGACTGTGTTTCAGCATTGGTACTAATGATGGCCACTGTCTTCATGAAGGAAATTTTCTCCATTTACTTCTTTAGGTTTAATTTTTTTCATCTCTTCTCATAATACTAGTACTTACCAGGGTTCGATATACAAGCTGTCTCACTTTATGATGTTTCCCTAAAAAGTTATATTAACTCCTATTTTGTCAGTTGCCAGCACTACAGTATGATGCAGAGTGTGAGAACACAAGATATAGTGGAAGTTCTATTATAAGGACTGCTAGATAAATTATTTCTTACTTAAGACAGTTTACAGAACCATAATTTAAGGAGAAGGTGAGGTGGATATGCTGGAGAAGGGAATGCAAAGGGGTCATCCAGTGAAAGAGAATGACTGAAAATAGATCTTGAACATATGATACTAAAGCTTGAGAACAGAGATGCAGGGATAAATGGGAAGGAAGAGAACAGGAAAGCAGGGAGGAGGGATGGGGCGGAGCGTGTAGAATGTGTGTGAATGACAGGGACAGTCATTGTTCCATCTGGCTGGTATTGAGAGAATTGTTCTGTATTGTATGGAGTGCTGGTCTTATTTAAAAGGCCAGCGATGTATTTATTCAAAACATATTTATTAAGTATTTTTTATATTCCAGGCTCTCTTCTAGGCACTTGAGTTAAGTCAGGAAAAGAAAGAGGAAAAAAAATCGATGTTATTATAAAGTTTACATTGGGGATGATAGGTGGGGACAGACCATGAACAATTAACATAATAAAAAAGTAAAAATATCCACAGTGATAACCACTATGGAAAAAAATAGTATGAAAAAAATAGTAAGAGGAATCAATAGCATAGGAGTATGTTAAAATTTAAAGGGTGATCTTCTGGGATTGGCCTATTGAGAAGGCAGCTTTTTAATAAAGAGCCACATGAGCCACCACATAGATATGTTGGAGAAGAGCACTCCAGACAGAGAGAAGAGCTAGTACAAATGCCATAGGCCTAAGGCCTTAATAAAACTGTAGATAGCACCACAGGGCCCAGAGCACCTTCAAGTGGTATAGAAGAGCATCTGAAAGACACAAGGTAAGTTGGCGGTGTGCTGGGAGCCTGCAGAGAGCTTGAGGTTGAAAGTAAAGATTAGAGCTGTATACACCCACCAATTAGAGGCACTGCCAAGGTTAAGTGTGTAGATGCAGTGAGGACAGAGTCTGGCTGCCATGGTTAGAGGTGAGGGCAGCTAAGCCTCAGTGTGGTCCAGTGAGGACAAAGGCCAGCACCCAAATCCCTGTCTCCTTCACAAGATGACATGTAACTTAAATGATCTTAAGGTACAAGGGTATAAAAGGGAAAACCCGACTTTAACTGAGTATTTGCTCCAGGAGACTGCATTTCGAATTAAAAGGAAATGAAGTTTTCTCAAACTGGAAACATTGTATTTGTTTGCTTTTTCATTCTTGAACAAAATTGTAGCTTGAAAACCAACTTAAATCGAGTTACACTTTTAGACACATGAGAAATATACTTGCCATGTGAATAGTTGATAGATGGAGAGAAGAGAAACCAAGAGTTAATTGAAAAAGTTGTTTCAATTTTTAATCCTTGAAGGTTACATATCAACTTGATGACAGTATAATATTTGTTCATCTATCTGCTATTTATCAAATATTCATTGGGTACCTCCCACATATAAGCACTCCATCTTGGATTATAAGTGAATTATGTAGTTTTGCAAGATACCAACCCTAGCCTCAAGGGGCTGACAATGTATAAAATAAACATTTTTGTTACTGGAAACATATTAAAGGGCCTTTGAAAATTTGCTCCTAGAGGTAGATTTGAAGGTAAAATATATTTTTTGAGCAATTTATGAAAAACTGAGTGAAAAGTATAGAGAGCTCCCATAAATCTCTTCATCTAGCCCCCAATTTCTCTTGTTATTAACATCTTGTATTAGTGTGATATATTTTTTTACAATCTATGAGCCAATATTGATACATTAGTATAAACTAAAGCCAACTGGGGTTCATTCTGTGCGTTATACATTTTATGAAGTGTGACAAATGCATAATGACAAGTATCCACCATTACAGTATCATACAGAGTAGTTTCCCTGCCCTAAAATTCCTTTGTGGTCTGCCTGTTCATCATTCCCTCTCATTAACCTCTGGCAACCACTGATCTTTTTACTCTCCATAGCTTTGCTTTTTCTACAATGTCATATATTTGGAATCGTATAGCATGTAGCCTTTTCAGATTGTCTTCTTTCACTTAATAATATGCATTTAAAGTTCCTCATATCTTTTTGTGGTTTGACAACTCATTTATTTTTATTGCCAAATAATATTCTATTGTACAGATGTACCAAGGTTTGTTTATCTATTCACCTATTGAAGAACATCTTGGTTGCTCTGACACTTAGTTTTTTAATTTTTATTATTTATTTATTTTTTACTTTATATTAATTTTTTATTAGTTTCAAGTATATAGTACATTGGTTAGACATTTAAATTGTTTATAAAGTGATCTCCCTAATTACTCCTTCTCTCTGGTTTTCCACCTAGCCATTACATTAATGCCAGCTGCATTCCCTATTATGTGCTCCCTTTATTTTTCAGTTTAGTCTTCTACTCCTCTACTCTTTGACTGAAACTTCTTTCTTTTTTTTCCCTTACTTAAATTTGGTCCTTCTACGTTTTAACTGGAAAAGCACTGATATAATGTTGTATTAGAACTTATCAATTGCAAGTGACAGAAACCCAAATTAAATCAATTTAAGGAAATCACTTAATTTACACTAAGGGTACAGTAAAAATACATGAAGCCTGAAGACACAAATAAGGCTGAGCTTTCAGAACAAGTGGAAGTTGTCTGAGGACATCTTATCCTGATTGTAAGAGCAGATTATGTATATGTGGAACTATTAATTAACCATACACACACACACACACACACACACACACACCATATACATATATAACAGATTCTTTTCAGATTGGATTTTAACAATTTACAGCATTAGCCAATGGAGGGAAACTGGTTGGATTTTCTCTTTTCCTACCAAATCTAGATTCCTGTAAAGATATCCATTGAAGCAGGGTCAAGAGAAGACCCCCGCTCTAGCAGTGTCCATATGGAAAGATCGATTGGGGTGGATAGATGGTGTATGGTGTGTGGTTACAAGAAAATAGTGCACCTTAAAACAACTATGGAGTTGTTCATTTTCATCATGAAGTGATATATTAAAAATTAGATCTACATTTAGATATGAGAATATTATCTATTGCAGAAAATTACTTACTATGTTTTTGAGATTAATAGTTCAGAGTCCCATGTTTGTTTTTTCTTTAACTTGCTGCTGAAAACAGAAGGGTAAGAAAGACTTCAGTATTCTTTGGACAAACTTAACTACCTTCAGTGTAAATTCCTGACTTGGTTTTCCCGCATTTAGTTTATGAAGTTGTCATTACAGTTATTTTGGAATGAGTGGAACACAACAGAGATAACCTATTCATATTGCATCTTAAATCATTAGTAGCATTCACCAGCTGATTAATTTAGCAGTTATGGCCAGAAGTATCGATGACAAAGAATATAAATATGTTGTAGTTTTGTGTTTCAGTACAGAAGGGTAGAAATATTATTAGGCTCAAATGATTGAACAGTAGTCATTTGTCCATTTATTATTATTCATTTATTAATTTAACCATTGTTTACTATGAACTACCTGTGACTCTTTTACTAGTTTGAACTCTCTAAGGGATGTCCTCTTCTTTGTTTGTATCCTAAGTATATACTTGCCTTAGAGTAGGACACAATCCACATTCACTGGATTAGGTTGACTGCTGCTGCTGGCAAATAGGGGTGACTAATAGCTTCCTATGCTCTCTGCCTTATTTGGGCAGTAATTACTGAGGGAAAGTAAGCCACACATGACAGCAGTGTGCTCCCTTTAATTGAGTACTTACTGTATTCTAAGTATTTTTACATACAGCACCTTTTAGATTTCACAACAACTCCATGTATGTATGTATCAGAACAGGGGTACTATATAGAGAAATAAAGGCTGAGAAAATTTTAAATACCTTGTCTAATGATATCTAGCTAATAATTGTCATAACATATTCAAAACCACATTCTAATAATTTTGTGTTTAAATTCATTACTGGATCATATGGTGAGCTTGGTTTGCTTGTTCATTTTTCATTTAAAGCAGTTCCTCTGTCTTTGTATATAGTCAAAAAAATAATGCTATTGATTTTCAATAATGCACTTAAACTGTTTTTTCACTGCAATTATGGGACTTGTTAAAATGTTCATGTTGTGTCATTTGTGACCAATAGCAGAGATTTCAATATCAAGGCCAAGGTTTCCTTAACTGGCAACCTCTTCCTCTATGTGACACTAAGTGGCCTCATAGGAGTGGAGCCAGTGACCTTGGCATCATTAATGCAATGCTTTAGTCAACTGAGTTCTAGTATGTTATAAATTTATTATCCCCTACAGCATTTCTTTGATTCATATAACCGTCAGCTTCCAGATGCTAGTATTCCTTCCTACTAATTAGTAGTCTCTGGAAACTCAAGTGCCAATAATTCTTTAAAAGCATTCTGATATTAAATTATATATGAAAAATATATATTTAATATTTTTATACACATACTCCTGTAAAAGCGTATCTAGTCAGCAAAGCAATGACATCTTTAAAAATGTGATCTTGCAGGTAAGAGGAAGGTCTTTCTTACATGAGAAAGGATTTGGATTAATTCATTCTATAGGTAGCAAGAATCTGAGGCATCAGTGACTAGATTACACAGGATCTTTATCATCCTCCTTTGTCAAAATATCTCTTCATCACTCAAAGATGTGAGTACTAACAGAACCTGATGTAATCATTGCCTTTGTTCTCTGCAATCACCATTATTCACTCATACATTATTTAGCAATGACAGATTTTTCTTAATAGAGAACCCTGAAGCTAAATTTATCTCCAAACTATTACCCGAAGTATGTTGAAAATCAAGAGCTTGAATGATGTGGTATGAGGTAAGAGAAAAGAATGGGTATTCTTCTAATTTAGCATGTTAGAAAATAAATGTTTTTAGACATCAACCAATATTTCTTAACTGGCATTGACACAAATTACTAAAGGTCTGCTAAGCAACAGCTAGGCTTTTTGAATCCAGTATATAATTCATGACGTCACAAGATTAAGCATAATCTTCATTCTTAGAATATTAAGTTTACTTGGTATCTTAATTTCTATTTGTTTTGTTTAAGAATTTTGAATGTTGTATTTTTAACCTGACAGAGCCATGGCAATCCTAATATAATCAGATAACTTGAAAATTCAAGTGCTAGTTAATAAGTGAGTCAGGAAAAAACTTTAAACTTCAGATTTTTGTTATAATTAGCATGACTATGTTAATATTTGAGATAGTTTAAATATTTTCTAATGAAGAATGGAAAAATTATCATAACCTAGGTTTTTTAAATGTAAATTAATAGAGAAGTTAAAGGAATAGTATTCTCCAAACAGACTAGGAATAAAGTGAGAAAGTTTCATAAGAGAAAGAATAGCCTGCTAAATCCACAGTTTCTTTTGCAGTCGTGTTTATATTATCCCAGTCTTTAAAAGAAAAAAATAAATATGTGAAAGGTTAGAAAAGGCTAAAAATAGATTTTCATTTGTGAAAACAACTGATTTTCATTTTAACGTAATCATTCTTTAATATATCTTCATGTGACCTGTACTTATAAGAAGGAATACATTTTTGATCCGTTTGGGAGATATTTAACTAAGAGCTATTACAATCTTTGTCTCATCTCTCTCTCTCTTTTTTTAATGTTTTATTTATTTATATTTTAGCGTTTTATTTTTCCCCCTCCCACTTCCTCCCTCCCTTCTGGTAACCACTAGTGCATTGTCCATTGTCCATGTCTCTGTTTGTCCTGTTCATTTGTTGCTTTTAAGTGATATCATGTGATTTTCAACCTTCTCTGTCTGACTTATTTCGCTTAGTAAGATTATTTCAAGCTCCATCCATGTTGTCTCTTCTTATGGCTCAGTAATATTCCATTGTATATATGTACCACAGCTTCTTTAGCCAATCATCTATTGTAGGGCACTTCAGTTGCTTCCATGTCCTAGCCACCGTGAATAATGCTGCTATGAACGTTGGTGTGCAAATACCTTTTTGGATATGAATTTTCAAGTCTTTGGGGTAAATACCCTGTAGTGGGATTGCTGGATCATATGGTAGATCAATTCTTAGTTTTTTGAGGAACCTCCATACTGTTTTCCATAGTGGCTGTACCAATTTTCAGTCCTACCAGCAATGTATGAGGGTTCCTATTTCCCCACATCCTCTCCAACATTTGTTATTATTTGTCTTGGTGATTATAGCTATTCTAACAGGTGTGAGATGGAATCTCATTGTGGTTTTGATTTGCATTTCCCTAATAGCTAGCAATGCTGAATATCTTTTCATATATTCGTTGGCCATTTGTATGCTCTGTAGGGAGAAGTGTCTGTTCAGGTCCTCTGCCCATTTTTTAATTGGATTGCTTGTTTTTTTGTTGTTATTGAGTCATATGAGTTCTTTGTATATTTTGGATATTAGGCCCTTATTGGAAGTGTTGCTTGCAAATATATTTTCCCATTCAGATGGTTGTCTCTTTACCCTGTTGATGGTTTCTTTTGCTGAGCAGAAGCTTTTTAGTTTGATGTAGTCCCATTTATTTATTTTTGCTTTTACTTCTCTTGCCTTTTAGGTCAAATTCATAAAATCCTCTTTAAGTCCAAGGTCCTTGAGTTTCGTTCATATGTTTTCTTCTATGCATGCTATCATTTCAGGTTTTATATTCAGGTCTTTAATCTATTTTGAGTTAATTTTCATGTGTGGTGATAGCGGTCTAGTTTCATTCTTTTGCAGGTGGCTTTCCAGCAACCCAGCACCATTTGTTGAAGAGGCTTTTCTTTCTCCACTGTATGTTTTTGGGTTTTTTGTCGAAAATTATTTGCCCATATAAATATGGGTTTACTTCTGGACTCTCAATTCTGTTCCACTGGTCTGTGTGTCTGCTTTTCTACCAATACCATGCTGTTTTGATTACTGTCACTTTGTAGTATAATTTGAAGTTGGGCAGAGTGACGCCTCGAGCTTCATTCTTTTTTCTCAGGATGACTTTGGCAATTCGGGGTCTTTTGTGCTTCCATACAAATCTGATGCTTTCTTGTTCTATTTCTTTAAAAAACGCCGATGGGATTTTGATGGGGATTGCATTAAATCTGTATAATGCTTTAGATAATAAAGTCATTTTAACTAGGTTAATTCTTCCAATCCAAGAGCATAGAATATCTTCCCATTTATTTGTATCTTCTTCAATTTCTTTTAATAGAGTCTTGTTGTTTTCATTAAATAGGTCTTTCACATGTTTCATTAGATTTATTCCTAGGTATTTTACTCTTTTTTTTTTTTTTGCAATTGCAAAAGGAATTATTTTTTCCACTTCTTTTTCTGACACTTCATTATTAGAATATAGGAATGCTATGGATTTTTGAACATTGATTTTGTATCCAGAGACTTTACTGTATTTACTTATTGTTTCTAGTAGTGTTCTTGTGGAGTCTTTAGGGTTTTCTATATAGAGGATCATGTCATCCACAAAAAGTGACAGTTTGACTTCTTTGTTTCCTATTTGGATGCCTTTAATATCTTTCTCTTGTCTGATTGCACTCACTAGGACCTCCAATGTTATATTGAATAGCAGTGGCAATAGTGGACAGCCTTGCCTTGTTTATGATCTTAGAGGGAAGGTTTTTAGTTTTTCACCATGAAGTATAATGTTGGCTGAGGGTCTGTCATATATGGCATTTATTAAGTTAAGGTACTTTTCTTCTATATCGATTTTAAGTGTTTTGATCATGAATAGGTGTTGTATCTTGTCGAAGGCTTTTTTCTACATCTATTGATATGATCGTATGATTCTTATTTTTTAGTTTGTTTATGCGGTGTATCACATTAATCGATTTGCATATGTTGAACCATCCCTGTGCCCCTGGGATAAAGCCCACTTGATCATGAGGTATAATCTTTTTAATGTGTTGCTGTATTCAGTTTGCTAGTATCTTATTTTGGATTTTTGCATCTGTGTTCATGAGAGATATTGGTCTGTAGTTTTCTTTTTTTTGTGTTATCTTTACCAGGTTTTGGTGTTAGAATAATATTGACCTCATAAAATGAATTAGGAAGTATTGCCTCCTCTTCGATTTTTTGGAAGAGTTTGAGGATAGGTATTAAATCTTCTTTGAATGTTTGGTAGAATTCACTGGTGAAGCCCTCTGGTCTTGGACTTTTACTTTTTGGTAGGTTTTTGATGATTTTTTCAATTTCCATACTACTGATTGGTCTCTTGAGATTTTCCAGATCTTCTTGATTCAGTCTAGGAAGATTGTATTTTTCTAAGTACTGGTCTTTTTCTTCTAGTTTGTTAAATTTGTTATTATAAACTTTTTCATAGTATTCTTGTATGAGCCTTTGTATTTCTGTAATGTCAGTTGTAATTTCCTCTCTTTCATCCCTGATTTTGTTTATTTGTGCCCTTTCTCTTTTTTCTTTAGTGAGTCTAGCCAGGGATTTGTCAATTTTATTAACATTTTTAAAGAACCAGGTCTTTGTTGCATTTATTTTTTCTGTATTTTTGTTTGTTTGTTTTCAATTGCATTTATTTCTGCTTTAATTTTGATTATTTCTTTCCTTCTGCTGACTTTAAGCCTCATTTGTCCTTCCTTTTCCAGTTTTTGAAGATGAAGCATTAGGTTCTTTATTCTGACTCATTCTTGTTTTTGAAAGTAGGCCTATAATATGAACATTCCTCTTATGTCCGCTTTTGCCGTGTCCCAAAAGTTTTGATATGCTGTATTATCATTATCATTAATTTCTATGTATTTTTTGATCTCTCTTTTTATTTCTTCTGTGACCCAGTTATTCTTCAGTAGCATGTTGTTTAATCTCCACGTATTTGTGGTTCTTCCTGATTTCTTTTTGCAGTTGATCTCTAGTTTCAAGGTATTATGATCAAAGAATATGGTTGGTATTATTTCAACCCTCTTATATTTGCTGAGGCTATCTCTGTGTCCCAGTATGTGGTCAATTCTTGAGAATGTTCCATGCGCACTGGAGAAGAATGTATAAGCAGCTGTTTTGGGATGAAAGACTCTGTAAATGTCAATTATGTCCAGTTGGTCTAATGTGTCATTTCAGGATGTTATTTTCTTATTGATTTTCTGCTTGGATTATCTGTCCATATCTGACAATGGAATATTTAGGTCTCCTACTATGCTAGTGTTTTGGTCTGTTTTTCCCTTTAGTTCTGTTAATAATTGCTTTATATACTTTGGGGCTCCCTGATTGGGAGCATAGATATTAATAAGTGTTATGTCTCCTTGGTGCATGATCACCTTTATCATTATGAAGTGTCCCTCAGTATCTTTCTTCACATTTTTTATTTTGAAGTCTCTTTCATCTGATATTAGTACCACTACTCCCACTTTTCTCTGAATACCATTTGCTTGAAATATCATTTTCCACCCTTTTCACTTGGAGTCTATATTTGTCTTTGGAACTGAGATGTGTCTCCTGGAGGCAGCATATGGTTAGCTTTTGTTTATGATCCAATCTGCAACTCTGTACCTTTTTTATTGGTGATTTACATTTAGGGTGATTATTGAAATATGAGATCTTCTTATAGTCATTTTATCTTTTGCTTTCTGGTAGCTCAACGTTTCCATTGCTTCCTTGTCCTTGTGTTTCTGTTTTCTTTATTTTATTTGGCTTTTGTGGGTTTTCCCTCTGGTCCTTCTTGTTTTATGTTATATACTTCAGTTCTGAATCTTTGGGGTGTGGTTATCATTATGAATATCTAAAGGATAGTTTTATACACACACACACACACACACACACACACACACACACAGTCATCCCTTTTCTTCTGTGCATGCCTTATCTCTATTCCCCTTTGTGAATTGGGTCTTTGAATCTTCCTCTTTTCAGTTTTTGTTGTCTCAATTTGTCCCTATGTATGCTGAATATTCATTGCTATCTTGCTATAGCAAATCTCTTCTTATTTTAAGCTTATAATGCCCTGTTCATAGTAAGGGTTGCACTACTCTGCTTTTATCAGCCTGCTTTTCGCCTTACTCTTAATTATGCATTTTTTTTTTTGTCACTTTGTTTTAGGTGAGCTGACCCCTTTCAGTATTTCCTGTAGTGCAGGCCTCATGGTGGAGAATTCCTCAATTTTTGTATGTCTGGAAAGGTCTTTATTTCTCCTTCATATCTAAAGGAGAGCTTAGCTGGATACATTATTCTTGGCTAGTAGTTCCTTTCATTTAGTAGTTTGAATATTTGGTTCCACTCCTTTCTGGCTTGTAAGGTTTGTGCTGAGAAGTCTGATGATAATCTAATGGGTTTTCATTTATAGTTTACCATCTTCTTTTTTCCGGCTACCTTGAGAATTCTGTCTTTGTCATCAATTTTTGATAATTTTAATACAATGTGTCTTGGTGAAGGCCGTTTTGGGGTGAGATAATTCATTTGTTGTTCTGTTGACTTTTTGAATTCCAAGCTCCTGCTTATTCTTTAGATTTGGGAAATTCTTCTCCACTAATTGTCTGAAAATGCTTTCTAATCCCTGTTCCTTTTCCTCCTCTTTGAGAATTCCCATTATTCTTATGTTTTCTCTCCTGATGGTATCAGCTAGTTCTTGTATTTCTCTTTCATTATTTTTCATTCTTCAGTTTCTCTCTTCTTCCTTCTGATTTATTTCTAGAGTTCTGTCTTCGATATCACTGATCTTTTCCTCCATTTGATCGACATTATTTCCCAAGCTTGTTATTTCATTTTTCAACTCTTGCAGTGTGTTCTTTATCTCCAGAAGGTCTATTTGATTCTTTTTGAGGGCTTCATTCTCCTTGCTAAAGAATTCATTCTGCTTATTTAGGTGTTTTTTTTCAATTCCAGAAATTGTTGATATAATTCATTTCAGATCTCATTGAGTTTTTTCAGAAGTACCATCTTGAATTCTCTGTCATTTAAGTTATATATTTCTGTGTCTGTAAGCTTGTTTTGTGGAGATTTTTCTCTTTCTTTCTGAAATACCCGTCACCTTGGTTGTTCATGATGTTTATTGGACTATTCTTCTCCTGGGCATTAATGGAGAGTGTTCTGCTTTTTTTTTCCAGAAAGAATATTTATTATATAATGGTCTGTAGCTTCTTGCAAAGAAGGTGTTTTTCTTTTGGTTTCTAGTAGGTGGCGCCTAAGCCTCTTGGATCCCTGCTTTATATAAAGCCTTAATAATGCCTTTTTATCTTCTTGTAGATATTTAATCATGCTTGCTACTCTCAGTCTCAGTCCCTGTCAGTGTTAGCAATAGTTTTGTTAGCTTTTGCACAGATTCCTCTGGGGCTCTGTGGTGTTCAGTCTCAGAGGATATAGGGGGAGTGGGCCCTCTAATTTAAGGGTTGGGAACTGCTGCTCAGCCTCAGTTTTGCTACCGTGGAGGGTAAAAATCAACTGTTGTTTCTCTGCTGTCACATCCCGCTTCTCTGCTTTCTGTCCCAATGACTGGGCGCTGTCGCCGGCTGTGTGGAGCTCACAACACTCCAAGGCTGGGCTGTTCAGGGAAGTCATCACACCTTCTCTCCTCCCCCTCATCCTCCAGGGAGGTCTGGCTGAGGCAGCTTTTTTGTTTCTCCCAGTCCACTGCCCAACACACCCTGGGTTCTGACCCATGGTAGCTTCTATGTGTCGATCCCATGCTCAGATGTGCTAGTGTTCATTTGTTGTTTTTTTGTTGAGTTTTAGATGTTCAGCTTATTGTTGTTTCAAAAGGAAAGATCTGAGGATGCCCCTCACTCTGCCATGTTTAATTCAATCTCCTCATATCCTCTTTTACTGATGTTTTCTCTATGCCCTTGATCATGATCCCCCAACCCCACCTTCCACAATGACTGTCCTTCAGTCTCACTTTATGTCTAAGTGTCCCTGGCCTAGAATTGAGTTTTCTACAGGCTAGACTGAAATTTTTTTCAGGTTATCAACTTAATTAGTAGCATTTTTATAGATGGCAGGATATTTCCACCCTGAAGAGGGCTAGACATTAATTAACTGTTCAGTTAATACTTAATTCAAATTAAAGTTTCTTTACATAAATGTAGACTCCATATACTCACTACCTCCTGCTTTCCAAACATGACTGGGCAAGTGTCAGCTCACTTTCTTGGATAGTCCTGCTAAGAGTAGTGAGTCAATATTTTGCTGTACATCCTCTGAGTGGAGGGAAACAAAACATTTTTTTTATATGAAGCCTCAATTTGTAAATATCTGTAATCTGAAATGCAAACATATTCATTATTTATCCCTTCATTCAACAATCAGACATTGAGTGTTCCAGGCACAACAAGTTCTGGGATCATAAAGACAGTTAAGGAATAAGAGATGTTTCTTCCTTGTCAGAGCCATTGGTCTAGGGAAATATCAGGCTTGATCAAAAAAAGAAACAATATCTATCACAGCCATTTGGAATTAAACATATGAAATTGCTTATGCTCTTTGCTATGGACTAAATATTTGTATCACCCCAAAATTCATATTTTAAAGCATAAATCCCCAATACAATGATATTTAGAGGTCAGACCTTTTGGAAATGATTAAATCATGAGGGTGAAGCCATCATGAATGAATTAATGCCCTTATAAAAAGACTCAGGATAGAGGTGATCTCTCTTCCTCTCTACCATATGAGAATACAATGAGAAAATGAACATCTGCAAACCATAAGGAGGGCTCTCACCAGTCTCCAGATATACTGGTGTCTTGATCTTGGACTTTCTAGTCTCCAGAACTGTGAGAAATACATTTCTACTGTTTAAGCCACACAGTCTATGGTGTTCTTGATATAGCACCCCTGAGAAAAACAGTTTACTTCTGGAATTCTTTTGGGCCTTATTCCTTTACACATGTCTGACCCATGAGTCTTTAGTTAATAAATGCATAGGAGCAAAAGGAATCTGAGAGAATAAAGGAGGAATTTCTGGGGAATATGCATTGTTAGAGGATCCTTCATTATCTGACTCACTTATTAATTTAATAAATATTTATTGAACACATTATGTGTCAGACACTCTATTGGATTTGCATGGTGATGAAGTATATAGAAATGGTATTTCTTGTGGGACAGTCAAGCAAAAAAATTCCCCAAACAGAAACCTTCCAAAGTATTGTATTATAAAACCAAGGTGTCATTACAAATATACATATATGATGCTTATGTATTAATGTCTAAGCAAAGTTAGGAAAGAGATTTCTGTGCATTTTGTTCACTGAGTTTATCGACAGGAACAAAAACAGCATCTGACATACAGATACTATAATAAAACATTTGTTGAATAAATCTAGCAAATAATAAGAGGGGCAGATGTATTAGTGGAAATCAAAGAATTTGTATGTATAAGTTTTCTGTTGATGCTGTAACGGATTACCACAAACTTAAGACTTAATTAAAACAACACAAACTTATTTTATAGTTCAGTTATTCAGAAGTACAAAATGGATCTAACAGATAAAATCAAGGCTTTAGCAGCAGGCTGCTTTCCTTCCAGGGGTTTTACAGAAGAATCAATTTCCTTGCCCCTTTTTTTAGAAAAAATTTTTAATAGCTTCCAGGCAACCACATTCTTTGGCTTCTGGACCTCTTTTTCCATCTTCCAAGATATTTGGTCTTTCTCACATTGCCATCTCTTTGGATCTCTTTTCCATAGTCATAGCTTTGTCTTCTACTTTTAAGGACTCTTGTGATTACATTGGGAACATTAGGATAATCCAGAATAATCTCCTTATTTTAATTCAGATGATTAGCAACCTTACTCTGTCTATAGTCATAATTCTTTTTTTTTTCCCATATAATGACATATTTACAGGTCCTGGGGATTAGGATGTAGCTACCTTTGGGAGGCCATTACTCTGCCTACTGTAGTTTTCACTGAGTAGTGATGTTGAGGAGCTAAGACCTGAAAGATCGAAGAGGCTAGTCATGTAAAGGGTGTGTGTGTGTGTGTGTGTGTGTGCCGTGCGCACGCACACATGAGCATATACATATGCTAATATGGTGTTAGTGGTTCAAGGGATAGAGAGGGGAGAGAGCCTTTTAGTATAGTCTGTGGAAAGAGTTTGGATTTTATTGTAGGCATACCTGGAAGCTATTTATTTTAAGTAAAAGAATGATTCAATTTTATTTTAAGAGGGTCATCCTAGAAGAAGTTGTAAGAAAAAAGACGGATCTGATAGAAAAAGCATATGTGTGTGTGTGTGTGTGTGTATACACACACACACACACACACACACACACACACATATATATATTTATTTATTTTTAACTGCAGGAAGATAGAAGTGTGATGGTTAGGTTTATGAGGGAGGAGAGCTGGAAGCAGGTCATGGACTTGAGAGACTGAGGAATCTGCTTGGGGCAATTGGAGGCTTATTCAGCCTGGTCAGTTGCAGATCTGGCCAGGAGAGAAGGGTGGAGTGAGGTAACCAGCAAAGGCATGAAAGGGGCCTGTGCAGGGGACTATTGTTTTCTCTGTGAACACATTCTTCACAGGTGAGTCTTTTTCAGATTTTTAGACAAGGTGAGGAAGTCTTTATGGCAAGATCTGGCTTTGTGTCTGCTTTTGGCTTCTACATTCCAAAGAGAGTAAATGAGAAGTTGGGTCAGGAGAGTGAAGAAGATTCCAGGATCTGAGAAGCTGATAAAGTTGTGGTCACCTAGAGGTAGCCAAATTTGGCAAGCACATAGTTTTTGGAGTCTGTTACTCAAAAGTTATATGGACTGGGAGAATTTAAATGAGAAAATGGACTTAGAAAATTCTCTCTAAGAACTTTTTTTTAACATAGAAAGAAGGAAACACCTTTTGTTTTATTTTATTAATCTCTATGAAACCCTGACCTTGTGGAAAAAGTGGGGAAGGACTTTTCATCATTATAGGGAGCAATCTTGGAGGACTGGGAGCAGTATTTCCAGTGCGATGAGGAACACAGTGCAGCCCCAGACCCATAGGGATGCTCAGTTAATGCTGAAGCTGTGGATAGCATTTACATTTGTTTAATAAATTTGAATCATCATCATTTTCATCCTGTATTATTTATTAAAATTCCTACAGTAAAACAGTTTATCAGTGAAGGAATATATATGGTGCTCTATGCTGTGTTGTGATATTAAGGGGTTACCATGGAGACTGAGGATAAACTAATGCTGCCAATACCTTCTGCTATTAAAATATCCGAACCTCTTCACCATGCCAAGTGTGGCCTGGAACAGGTGCTTGGCAGAGACTCAGCCATAAACAGATGCTCATTTGGATGCTAATTAAAATTTATAAGCCAGGTGCCATTTTTTTTGGATTCACACTTTGATAAGTTATTTGTTAAATATCTTCCAAGCACACCCCTTAACAATGGATTAAGCCTACTTTAAAAAGAATTTACTGTTTTAAAAGGAATGTATTGTTTTATATGTCCCAAAAGGAGGGCAGAGTACAAAGAAGTCTCCTGCACCAAGATATTCAGCATGGAATTATTAAAAATAAAACAAAACTCTATGTGTATACATTTCAGATATTTGGTGTTGAGAGGTTCAAATGACATGTCAGCATAGGAACTTTAGTTCTACCCACATTCTTTAGGTCTCTGTCTTCAGATATCACCAGAAAGACTCTGCTCTCTGTGATAGAGAAGTTTTGGGGCCCACTTACCTGGTGTCATCCTAGCTTCTCTCCAGTCAGTCAGCATTCTTGGAGTAAGCCCAACTGAACACAGAGAAATATTAGGACTCTCATAAGAGAGGGGACAAACATTGGCAGCAGGCACACACAAAACAGAATGAGTTCTGGGAGAAATTGTTGAGAGCATTCATATAGCACACAGTTGAGACCTGCAGATGGAGGGAGAGAACTTTGGAACAACTGAAGCCTCTTTACACTGCCTAGGTCTGTGTGAGATTGGAGTATGCATGGGGAAATGGAAGGACCAAATAAGCCTCTGTTTGACTCAATTGACATGGGGTTGAGATTGGCAACAGGAGAGCAAATATTTTCCTTTGTTATTCTCCTTGATCCATTTTCTTTTCCTGCAATATTTTTCTGTAATCCATATTTAAAAATAAGCAGGAAGTTACCACCTCAGTATTGTTTGCAGGAAAAGATGGAAAGAGACTATTCACTGTGGATAAAAATAATAAACTTTATTGGGATTTTTATTCAGGGGAGAAAACAGAGAAATAATAGGAGGTTGAAGGTGACCACCAGGGAGAAAATCTTGCTTAGAAAGGTTCACGGGGGTAGTTACGACCTAAAAAGGATTTTTTTAAATTGTCGTGCTCACTGCAAACCCTAGCCAGGTAACAATCTTAGAACCTTTTCTCTCTCTTCAGTCTAGCTCTAAGGCATCTGATAGAATTTTTCATTTATTAAATCAATAAATACTTGAGTTTTGGGCATTGTGTTTTGGTGCTATATTCATAGTGAACAAGAGGCACATGGCCCATCCCTTATAGATGGCACTTCTTTTTTCTATTTTTTATTTTTTGGACGAGGCAACCCTTGGTTGACCTCACAGATTGCAAGGACCTTGTCAGCTTACAATCCCTTATTTTTTATTTTTTACAACTAGAGCACCTGGTCTTCCTAGTTGGTCTCCCATCCAAGTACTAACCAAGCCTGACCCTGCTTAGCTTCCGACCTCAGACGGGATCTGGTTTGTTCAGGGTGGCATGGCCATAGTCTAAGAGTTTATTTCTTATTCTTTTTTTTGTGCTTTAATTCAAAGAATTAAATGTTACTAAACTCAGATGGGGGTAGTGACTGAGTTTGGATCTCTGGTATAAAAAAGTGGGGCTAATAGGATTCAAGCTTATTTACTAAATGTAAAAAATGTGTGTGTGTATGTATACGTATGTGTATATATACATACATATACATACACACAAAACTCCACTGTATTCCAGGACCAGTGTGTGAGGCAAATAAATTCAGCAATTAGTGTTGTTTATTTGCAACAAAACAGAAGATATTTCTTGAATTTTCCAGAATTTTTGCCTGCTGTGAACCTTAGCATGTTCAATACATTCAAACTGATTTAACAAATAATTAAATTTAGTTAAGCTGCAAATTATTTTTAAAAGATGTTCTTAGTACCATCATTTTGAAGATAAATAGGTTGCTTTGGAAAATCCAAATAATTATTTCTGGAGTTTATTTAGAATGAACAGATAGCATCTCAATATCTTTTATGATAATTCCATTGGTCATCTAATTCCAAGTTTCTTTTCTTTGCCCTCCCATCCCCCTCCTCTCTTCCAGGCTCCTTCTTTCCCCACTGACTTTGTATATAATATCTGGTTTCACATACCATCCATATGCTGATAACTCTTAAATTTTTATCTATAGGCCAGACTCCACAACCAGGCCCCAGACTTACATATTGCAAATTATCCAGAGGCTGCAGCAATTCAGGGCTTTGTAGATTCAAAGAAACTCTAAGTGCTTGTATTGTTTACAGACTCCCCTTGGTCTATAGATTTAGATCTGGAAATGGCTTGAATCTCTAGTTATATACTATATTACTCTTTCCCCCTACATTTTCATATCTCTTCCAAAATTTTCCTTGGGAAGCCACAGTAAAACAATGGAAAAATTTGTCCTTCCCTTCTGACCAGCTCAGCCTGGAGACCCTGATTTCTTAGCTGCCTATATTTAATAATCAGCATAACTACCAACTCCTTATTTATGACCTAGGTAGTTTACTATTTTAATGAACACAGTTTTATATGTATCTGTGCCCTGAGGCAACTTAAATCAAAGGGTGTAGTTTCTGAGCCTTTTCAAAATAAATTCATAAACATAAAAGTTGTTTTCAGTTAATAAAAACACACTGACTTTAAATGACCATGAGCCATAGTTCAAGCTGAACACCTTAATCATATTGACCTTGTGGAGTCTCTGGCGAAACATTTTAAACTAAGAGCTGAGTAAACTTTTACACAATATTGTTGAAAGTTGAAATTTATTTCAGGTTTTTAAGAAAGCTGAAAAAAGAAAATAAATTTAAATAGAAGGAGTAAAAGGCATGCCTTGTCTTTTTGGAGAGTTCTTTTGGTGCTTCCACAAGGAACTGTGATTTCTGTCTCTGTGCTTTCACAAAACCATTTGTGAAAGGAAGAGTCATGGTTTCTATGTATTTTCTATTATAAACTGGAAGAAACATCCCATTTTTGGTGTCAGCTTGAGAGCAAATGATTCTGAGAAATCAAATGAAAAATATCTTTACATCATACTTTGGATTTTTACTTCAATGTCTGGTTGGAATGGATGAAATAAGAGAGGTTTTTTCCCTCTCCATTTTACTAAAACCTAAATAAAATGTAATGTTTTAGGAAGGCAGCTAAGTTGCCTGGAGGTTAAGATATATTGCCTCAAATATCATGTCACGTGACCTGGAGGCATTATTAGGCTGAGGATAAACCAAAGACTGGGTAATTAGAAGCTGTCACTCAAGAATACACTTTTCTTTGAACTTGCAGGCAATCCCTGTTATTGGTCATCAGTCATTTGCATAGCGTGGAGCTGGGCAAGTGTCTTCACCTATTTCGAGTTTTTCACTTATAAAATGAAATTAATAATGTTAATAATAGCACCTGCCTCATGGGATTGTTAGCAGATTAAAGGAGATAAAATTTTTAAAATCCTTGGAACTGAGTCTAACATATGGCTCAGTGTCAAGTAAATGTTAATTATCTTTATTCACATTATAACATCACCTTCATGTCCTACTTCAAAACTAAAGTTCTTTAAAAAAATCTATTGCTGGGGATATTGGCTTAGATTTTAACGTCATTATTCTGTCAGTCAGTATTTTTTTGTCAGCAAATGATAGAAAACCCAATTTGAACTTTCTAGAACATAAAAAGGAAATGTGTTAGCTGATAGCTGAAAAATCCAGGGATGGCTTAGTCATGGCTTGACCCTGGAGATGTAGTGATGCTGTCAGACTGCGATTTTCTTAGAAGTTGGACTTTGTGTTCTACTGTGTAAGCTTTATCTTCAGCTTTCTGGTGTGTCAGACTCTTATACTCTTGGCCGTGGATTTAGTGGTAACATAGTAGCTGTGCAATCATTGTTTTTGCCCTTACCCCTTCTCCTTCTACTCTGTAAACTCTCTCTCTTATCCTTGAGACAAGGTCCTTTGGATGGTTTTTCATCTCTTATCGTATTTAAAATACTTAAAATCAATGTATTCTTTAATTTTATAATACAAATTCTTATTTCAAAAAAAAATTTCTCCATGGGAAGTGTGAGAAACAAAACAATGAAATATAAATCAGAAGAACACAAACAAGCAAATGAAAATGCCTGCAGTCTCACTATCTAGAATAGTTACTACCACCTACTTGGTTTATTTTCTTCCTTCCTCCCCTCTCCTCCCCTCCCCTCCGCTCCCCTTCCCTTCCTTACCCTTTCCTTCCCTTCCCCTACTCACTTCCTTCCTTCCTTCCTTCCTTCCTTCCTTCCTTCCTTCCTTCCTTCCTTCCTTTTTTGAACATATATAGATATTTAATATTATAAAGTTCTCCTCGTCCTTCTGCTGGTTCTTTTCAATCTTCTTTTCTGGATCTTCTTAATTTTTCTGACCTCTAGATGTTAGTGTTCTCATGGCTCAGTCATTGGCCATCTTATTCATCTACATTCATTTCCAAGGTGATTTTGTCCAGTACTGTGGCTTTAAATCCATTTCTGTGGTGATAACTCTAGTTTAGACTACTGCTTGAATTTCAGACTCATATATCCAAGTACTGCTTGCCATTTCTGCTTGAATGTCTAATAGGCATGCCAAAAAGGAACTGTTAATTTTTACACTCAAATTTTCTCTCCTTGTGCCATTTTCATCATAGCAAATGATAGCTCCATTTTTTTTCCAGTTACTCAGGCCAAAACACTTCATATCATCTTTTCTACTGTTTCTTTTGCACTATGCATCTAAACCATCAGCAAGTTTTGTTTTCTGTACCCACAAAATACTTCCAGAATCTAACTCTTTCTCTCTGCTGTTACTGCTTTAGTCAAAGATTATTACTTGCCTAGATTATTGTAGGCTCCCTGCTTCTACCCTAACCCTTTCTTGGCAGTCTGAGTGATCCTTGTAAAATCTTAGGGATTCTTTAAATGTCACTCCTCTCCTTGAAATTCCTCAGAGGCTTTCCATTTGCAAAAAATAAAATCACAAATTTTTATTATAGCCTAAAAAGCTCCTGTCTCCATGTGATATGCGTTCCCTAGCTTACACCTCTCTCTGGTCTCATCTACCATTTACTATTTTCCTTGCCTCAATCTGGCAGAAAACCCCTTCACCTCCTCCAGCAGTCACTGAAAAAGCAGCCACATTTTGCACTTGGACAACCTCTTGAGAACACATCACAGGGCCTTTTAGAGCCACGCTCTACCTAGTGGATGCTCAGGCTGTGGCTCCTGGTGCCACTTTACTGAATGTTAGTTACCATCTTTCTTTTTCTCTTTCTCACTTTTGTTGGGTAGCAATACCTGTTCACTCCCCGCTTCCAATTAAAATTACTTCTTGGCCCTGCTTTGTCCTCTTTACCAAAAAGTAATTTCTGCCTACTCAGCCCTTTAGTATCTCTCCTTTCACCCCATTTAAAAAATACATTTTAATCATTGTGCAGTGAGTTATAAGAATAGAATTTCAATAACAATCATAAAAAAAGCAAAATAATATTTCTATGACTTTTGACTCACACAATCTGAAGGAACTTTAAATTCCCTAGAATTTGTTCCAGAATGGTCTAAGAGAAATCTAGGATGATGAGACTTGAAAGTCTAGAATCAGTGCCTTTCATTGTCTACCTCACTTACTGTGGCTCATCATGATGATGCCTGCATACTACTGATGCTAAAAGTGACAGATACACCACTGATGCTGACCGAAAGTGTTACTGTCCTTCTGGAGCTGCCAATGCCAAGGAAGCTAACATTTTCCCCTAGTTCCCTGATGTTTAATACTGAGAGCACTGAGGGGCTGCCGTCACAGCCAAAGCTCTCACCATTCACACTGTCGCCAACGATAGCAACTTTCAATGTTGCAGTGTGTTTTTGACTCTACTTCTTTTAGCTATTCCTTCTCTGGTTTTGCAAGTTACTCCTGCTAAGCCAGTGTTGAATAACCATTTGTGTGGCAGACACTGTGCACTCATTCAAACATGCATAGATCCATTCATTTATTCCAGCCAGGGTTCTAGCATGCACCAAACTATATTATGTAGGCCCTGGGAATACACAGTAAGCAAAGCAGAAGTCCTTGTCCTCATGGAGCTTACCTCATAGGAGCAAGGTAGACCATAAAAGAAATAAATTACTGCTTTACATAATTTCAAGTGATAAGTGCTACGAAGAAAAATAAACCAAGGTAAGGGAGTATACAAACACATTGATATCCTGAAACATTTATTTTGGCCTTCTCTTGACTCTCAAATCTATCATCCATCCATCTATCTATCTATCTATCTATCTATCTATCTATCTATATCTATCTATCTATCTATCTATCTATCTATCTATCTATCATCTATCTATATCTATATCTATCTATCTATCTATCTATCTATCTATCTATATCTATATATCAAATTTGACGGTATCAATTTAAGAAGTTCTTTATGTGGTTGCAATCAGTGAAGGCATTAGATCCTGATAAGATACTATCTTACAGCACTGCAAAACTTTAAAATTTGCCTCAGACTGATATTTGAGGAGTCATGGGGAGCATGCAATTATATTTTCTAAGATAATTATTTTCTAAGTCTAAGTGCTACAAGGACCAAAAATGTGTTAGAGTACAGGTGGAATTTTTTAATACAGTCTTCCTGCTATCTTTTATATAAAAGTGAAAATGACTTCATATGAAACAACATGAGCACAAGTCAAAGTAGAGTTGTTTATCTAGATGTAGAAGCTATGGAGGCCTTTAGAGGCCTCAGGTTACAGAAGAGGGAGTGTCAGGGATGAAGCTGGGAAAACTACTAGGGGAAGAAGGCACTTTCATCTCTGTGCAGCCAACTGCAGCCAGGAAGGCCATCTTAGTATGCCCTGATGGATCCTACATTAGGCTTTTGAATCACCCATGGACTGAGATCTAAATGTGCTGCCCAGCTGAGAGATGACAAAATGGCCATTAGGCCTAGGACAAATCAACAGACAACAAACTGATTGTGAGACGATTTCTATGATTGTGCCTTTGATAGAACAGGAGGTAGAGCAAGACAAATGCTTTGAGTTGCAATTTTTTGTGTGTTTTTATTCTCTATGCTTATACATTATTAAAATGAAATTATTGCACAGTGAATCAGTTACAGGGAACTACTAGCATAATAATTAATATTTATTTTCTGTCAGAATGGATAGACTCAGCATTGTCAGGCCAGGCCTGCTTATAAAAAAATGAGAGATTCCATTCTTGATGGTCATAATTGTGGCAACCACAAGAAAAATGAAGTTTAATTTTAACTGTGTTGCTTCATAAAAAAGAGAGAGGGGGAGCTAAGTGTAGACAGACTTGTAATATTTAAGTCAGATTTTTTTTTTGATAGCTTAAAGAAGAACTTTACAAATAAATCAATTTGATTCTCCAGTGGAAAAAAATCTGTTAAAAAATATAGCAATATTTTAATCCTCTACACGACAAGAACACTTTAAAAAGAATACTAGAACCAATTGAAATCTTTTATTATTTTTTTAAACAAGCTCATGGAGAGGCCCCATAGCATAGTGGTTACAAGGGAAAATTGGTGCTAGATTGCAGGGTTGGAAACCTCACTCCATATTTTACCAATAGTGGGATCATGGACAAATTTCTTAACCTCTATGTGCTTCATTTTTTCTCTATGCAAAATAGAAATAATAATAGTACCTACCTAATAGAGTTGTTATAAATTAAAAGAATTAATAGACAAAATGTACCTAGAAAACTGTTAACTAAATAAGTTACAACTATGACTACTAGTCATTATTAGCTTATCGCTCAGGTCAAAGACATAAGAGTGACTATTCTCCTGAAATCCCAGGACTCAACAGCATAAAGAAAGTAAATTCAGAGACAAACAGAAAGAAATCTAGGATATCAATAGCATTAATTAATAAGGGGAATTTAGAAAGGGAATTCTCTAGATCTTTGAGTTTTATTAAATGTAAGTATCAATCACAAGGAGGCCAAAAGACCAATTAGGAGAGAAGATGATGTTAGACAACTCCTTGTGAAAGACAAGCACACTTATTTGTCCCCAGCTTTTTTTTTTATTTCTCCTATGTATTGTCATTGTATTTTGTACCTACTAAATTAAGTATGTGAAAAAATTATTTCTTGTGTTTGACTTCAAATTGACTTCTCCAGTACCCTAATCTTTATAATTTAGCAGGCTCCCAAGGCCTATCAATTAATATTATTATTTTAGAGAACTCCATTTTCTGTATTTCTGTTTCTAAATGTGGATATGCAGACTCTGTAAAGCTGTACCTAAATACAGATTCAGAGAAAAAAGGGCTGAAAATTAGAGTGAGCACCTACTGTCTCCAGGTTCCTTCATCTACTTTACATAAATGTATTTAATTCCTGCAACTGAATTTTGAGATGCCTATTGTCATTCTTGGAATATCGAGAAATTAAGTAGCTTGCCCAATGTCATCCAAATAGAAGATGATACATTTTCTTTTGATTGAACAGGTTTGTTGACTGTAAATACAGTGACTTTAATTCAAAAGCAGTTATTCTAGGATTATCAATTTTTAGAATCAGAAACTCACTTTGTTACTTAATAACTGTTTATTTGTCAAGTGGTTTAACCTTTCTGTTCCTTACTTTCTACTGTATTAAATGAGGCAAAGACCAGCTGTCTACATCAAAGAATTGTTATGAAGATTAAGTGAGATGATGAATAGAAAATGCTTCAGAGTCAGACAGCTCTAGTTTCAAATCCCTACTCTACCACTTAAGGAATTTGGCCAAGTTATCTCAACTCTCTGCCTCTAAGTGTTTTGATCTGCAAAACTAGGTGAACGGTGCCTAGATTTTAAGGTATAAAAAGTACATAATGAACCTAACGCAAACACTAGAACCAATAAACATTTCACAGATGATTTGGTCAATACATTCTTTATAATTAAAAAAAATTATACATGTAATTCTAGGGGTCCCAATCTACTCATAACTCTTAATTATTAAAAATGTAAATTTGAAAATGTGGGAACTTTTCTGAACACATGGAAGAAGTTAAAGTCTAAAATTCTCCCTAGATATTGTGTATAAATGGTCATGATAGAAGACATCTTTCAAAGGGTCTGGACACTAAAATATATATTTTACATGCAATGCCCACTTCATTTAAACCTTACAAATGAAAGGTTGTGCTCTACTGCCATGATGAGTTACTGTATTTGATGAAGGCTAGTTGTGCTTCATTTTGTCAACTGAAAACAGAAAGTGTAAACAGAAATGCAGATCCAGCTGGTAGACTGACAGTTGTTATTCAAGTCCATTCTCCCTGTTTTCTCTATTAGCAGAGTTTTTGCTGGATGCATAGCTGCTCAGCTAGAACTTAATTCCCCATCCTCCCTTGTAGCTTGGCATGGTCATGCGATGATGTGCCTGCCAATAGAAGATGAATGGGAGTGAGTGTGCCCCTATCAGGTCTTGTCCTTAAAGCACTGTACCTGCACTTCTCCTGGCTCCCTCCCCTTGCTCTCTGAAGCACCTCATACTTGGAAGCTTTGTGTTAGGGACAGAGTTGTTTCTCTGGTCTTGGTTCCTGGAGAGTCTTCAGGAGTGAAGCTGCCTCACATTCCTGGACCAAACGGGCTATTCCACGGAAGATATATCTCTCTTGTTTAAGCCATGACATTAGGGTTTCTTTGTCATAGAAGCTCAAACTTTGCCCTAACTAATACACAAAGTCAGAACATGGGTGATCATCTTTATCAGTATTCTCTTTCTAAGAGAGGCATGACTGCTATTAAAGATAAAATTATGAAGAAGAAGCAATCAAAATGGAAGAAAGTATTAAGGCTAAGTTTAATTTATGATGATTAAAGATTAAATGAAGACTTATTGAATTATTTGATGACCTAAAATTTCTTCCCATAAACAAGAAGATCTAAAATATGCTATAAACAATAAACTGTGTTTCCAAAGCACACAGCCTCTTTGTTATTGAGAATGTTACCTTTATCTTATATCATATGGTCCAAAGTGGGTTTTAACAGCATTATTCTGGTAAATTTGGCCTCATGTTGGCTGGGAAGACCAAACAGGCAGTGACTAATAGGCAAATAATTTAAGAAGTTGCTTCCTTAAATGTTTTACAGATTTGAATGTTCTCTTTCAAAAAGATTATGGCTATTTCAGCCTCTGGGTGTCAGGGGCGGGAGGAGCATTTGCTCAATAATTGTTTTAAGAGTTTGGATAAATAATTGCAGAAGTGTTATCAACACAATAGATTTTTGTTAAATATTCAATGAATTTCAATGAGAAGAGAAAATCATATTTTCTATCCTAAAAAATGAGAAATGCTTTCTTTTTTTCCCACTCTTTCTCAAAATGTTTAAAGAACTCTGTTCACAGTTTGCAAGTCTAGTTGAGAGTAACTTCTGAGAAAGTTCATAATGAAAAAGAGAAATATGTAGTCTATTAATACAAATTCATGATCCCAAGTAAGGATTTAAATTTTGGGGATCTAGCAGTCTAATCAATAACCAGCATTTTATTCCTGCCTAAATCAGTTGTGTGATTTTTTAATGGTAATGGAAGGCACTAAAAGAGTGATATTCATATCTTTAAGAGAAAAGAAATTCAAAGTATTGAGTTCTGTCTTAAATGTAATTTTTTAAAACCAAAGAGCTCTAGTCTTTCTCTTCATTACATAGGCAGAACCTTTGAAGTAAACAAATCTCTAAATTGATCAATTCCTTGGAAAGGAAATCACAGTATGACCTAACCTGGCCAGCTGCATCATAAGCCACATGGCCTCATGAAATGCTTGGAATTTGTAGTTCTTTGGAGATTGGAGGCAGAAAATATCTGAGCCAACCAGAGGGCTCTAGCAGTTCAAATTAAGAGCTGAAGCATCATAAATCTAAGAAAGAATTTCTAGATGTTAGTGGTTTTCAATGCCAAATGGACACTATGGTTATATTTTAAGGGGTGTCTTTTCATAGTGTGAACCTTGAATTAGAACAGTTTTTCAAAATAATTGGTTTCCTTTACAGTCTTGAGGGATATAAGAAGGAGTTCACAGGCTTAACCAGATTGCCAAGCAGTTCACAGTTCAGTAGCATTTAAGAAACCCTGATCTAGTGTATTAGGGACTAGTAGATACTGGCTGGGGCTCAGCACAATTTCAATCAGGCTCCAAATAAGAGCTAGATTCCACTTATAGCAGGGAACCAGCCCTGTAAGAATCAAATAGGTTTCAAGAGTTCAGTTCAGGACCTCAGAGTTCAGTTTTAACACCATTCCATTCTCTCTCCTCCTCACCAACATACACATTCTCTGTGGCTAGTAGACTACACTCAACTCCACAAACAACTTTAAAAACCTTATTTTACACACTTAATTTCTCACCAGTGTCTCCTAAGTGGTTGGCAAAATGTCTCTATAAACTAAACTTGATATAAATTTAAGGAAATATTATTTTATAGGAAAAAAGGTCAATTTTCTAAGTGGTGATCTTACCAGTGATGTAATTCTTGAACAGTTACCAGACACTCTTCTTTATTGTCCTGTTGTCTTGTGAAAATTTTATGCTATCTTCACAGATTGTGTTGATATGTTTTAGGCTAAGTAAATTCAACTACAGTGTTTTATAAACACTTGGGGAATAGCCAAAATTTGTTTATGCTTTGCTGAGCAGTTTCTGTCATTTATAAATCCTTTTATGTTTGAAAAAGAAATTTAATTTACTCATTGCTAGATGGTTTCCACATCTCTAGATGGTTTAGCCATCCAAAACTGTTTTGTGAAAATCCATTCAAACCAAATCTGTTTTGATTTTTTTTTCATATCTTTTGCTTTCCAGTAGAATACAAATAGCCCTACTTCACATTCTTTAAATTCCGTTAAAATTAAGAACTTTCAGTGAAGTGGAATCACTGAAAGGAAGTCAGATGGAGCTGAAAAAACCTGGATTCAGATATAACTCTAGAACTCATCAGCTGGAGAAATTTGGCCACATCACTTAATCTAGTGTTTTTCAACTTGGTGACACATTAGAATCTTGCTAACATAGAATCATCCAAAAACTTTATAAGATATGATTACTGAATTCCCTTCCATCTTCTAGGCTTAGGTTTAAATAGTTGGGCCTAGAGTCTAGCCCTCCATAATTTTTAAAAACTCCACTTGGTGATTCTAATGAGTAATGAGAGTTGATAGATTATTTGGGTTTCAATACCCTCCTCTCACTTGATTAAAAAGAAAAGTATTTAAATTTTCTGTGTCCTGGGGTTATTGTAAAGATCAGTGAAAACAGTGTATTTTAACATTTTTAAACTTAAAACACTATAAAATTAATGATGATGAGGCAAAATGACAGAAGACTTCTGTATCCCTTGGTAAGCATTGCTTATGTTTCAGTTCCAGTATATAAAATGATTAAAGTTGTCTCAAAATGTCTAAAGAGCAACAGTTTATTATCATCATTATGATTGTTTTGTTTCTTCACTTATTTGTCAAATAAATTCTAGCTTATTTATTATTTCTCTTAGGATAAATGATAAAAACAATTTTATAATATTGCTAACACAAAAAGGTTATGTTTATTATTTATTTAGACATTTAAAAATCAGAAACTGCTTTAACCTTATTAGGAGGTTGACATTTGGGTCACCATATAAATATTTTTATATTTGAAATTGTCTTGAATTTGTTAAGCAATTTAATCATCGTGCTCAAGACTTAGGCATTAATTTTGTTTATTTGTTTGTGTTGATTTTAGAGCAAGAGGAACATGCCTTGTGGGTTACTGGCTACACAAGACCATTGAGATGGTGTTTTGGGTCAGGTTCCCCAGCAGCAGAGTCTGAAATAAGGATTTGGCTGCACATGATTTATTGAGGGGTGGCTCACAGAAGGGAAGGAGGGAGGCAAGCCAACTTGAACAGAGGAAGAAGCTAAGCAACAACTTGTCCTCAAAACTCTAAGTCTAATTCCACAGAAAACTCAGAAACATTATAGCACTATAGAAATGGTCCCACCTGATGCAAGAGGACAGCCTTTTTTTTTACCCCAGGCAGAGTTAGATTTTGAATGAAGACAATTCTCTAGAGAAGAGTGCAGCTGTGTGCCATAGCAGTCAGACTCTCTACAGCTGGAGTGTGTATATTGGCTGGAAAAAGAGGTCTGGAGAGGACACTCACATCATTTAATTCAGCATTTATTCCCTTGCCCCAAATATTATTTTCCCTATTTGCCATTTAATGTTAATAATTTCATTCCTTTGGGTATTTAAGGATCTTTGGTAAAATGAACATATCCTTTGAATGGGTCACACCTTAGGTTGACACCTTAGCTATCAAGGGAGAAGAGAAAAATATGTATTGAGCACCTGCTAGGTTTTAGTCATTGTGATGTGCCATCATCATTCACAAATATTTTCTTATGTAATTCAAAGAATACTTTAGCTAGAAACTGTGGTCTGAGAGCAGAATATATCCTAAGAAGGATATTTGAAGAAGGGGAGTAATTTCAAAGGAAATAAAACTAAACTCTTGAGGATATGTGCCAAATGTTAATACCTTTGTCTATCTCCAGTGCAACATAAAAGTTACTCAGGAAATCTATGCTGAACACATGAATAAATAAGTGACACAGAAATAGAATGATGGCAGAGAAGAGCTACTAGCAGAATTTGGTTTATTCATAATTTTTCTCAGAGTTAAGGCAAAAAAGGAACCCAAAAGGTAGGGATTCTATTTAGACTTAATGAGACACAGAAACCCATATTAAAAAAAAAAAAGGCACAGTGCAGCACAAGGACAATATTTCTCTTTCATGGTATCTATCTTTATTTTTAAAATCGAAATTCTAGTGTTATTCTGAGGCATTTATCCTGAAAGAAGATTGATTTAATACAATATCCTACAAATTACCAATTGTGTCAATATTCTATAGATGCCTCCTCTGTGAACCAAAGTTAACATTTAGAGTTTTGTTGGTTTGATAACCATAGTGGAAAACATTTGTTCATTTCCTTACAATCTTCCAGGCAGAATGCCCATCAGATTTTCATCAGCCTTGCAAACACATTCTTCTGGCATGGAACGTGATTTCATTAAATTGTGCTGAAACTTTCTTCCGGGGTTACACAAAACAAACTGCAGGTGTGAGTTTTTTAAATTTTTTTTTCACTTCCCTGTACTGCTGACTGCCATCCAAACTCCAATGTCAGCTGTCTAATCAAAGGAGGCTTCAGAAAATACACCTTTTTCCTGTCATCGACAAGTACCTCTACTAAAAAAAAAAAAAAAAAAAAAAAAAAAAAAAAACAAACAAAAAAAAAACTCTGTCCTGAGACAGCTTGTATTTGTTCATCTTTATCCTTAAACTTCAGACCAGAAAGGTCACAAATTTGCAAAAATGAACACCTACTTACTTCACTTCCTCATCTCTATCATCTTGTTACTGTGTGAAAACACAAAATTTTTTCCTGTAGACTTGTTCAAGCATTTGAAATTTGCACTATTTTCCATTCAAAATGTTAACACATAAGCATACGTTTTATTAAAAATTAGTACAATACTAAAAATATTTTGAGTTCAGAAATACAGTTATAAGTGTACTGATCTTCATCTAGGAACAAGGCACTATGATAAGCTATGGCTCTTTGGAATTTCTCTTTTATGAGTAATAAATAGATTTATACCCATCTGTTTATAGTCCCTACATAGTCACCTTGGTGTTCTCCCGCAGATGCTGAAACTGCTCCAGTAGGAAAGGTCTCTGGTCATGGAACAGAATGAAGCTATCTGGTATTAAACACACTCACGGTTGGCCTCAGTCCATTACTCTTACCTACTGATTCTATACCTTTTCTTTCCCCGGTCCATGTGAGCACAGTATTCCCCCTTTATCCAAGGTTTTGCTTTTCTACCCGTGGTCAACTATGATCTGAAAATATTAAATGGAAATTCCAGAAAAAAAATTCATAACTTTTAAATTATATGTTCATTTTAAACAGTGTGATGAAATCTCACTTCACCTTCCAGGGTTGTGAATCACCCCTTTGTCCAGTTTATCCACACTGTATACTCTACCGCCTATTAGTCACTTAGTAGCCCTCTTGATTGTCAGATCTACTGTTGTGGGTATCACAGTGCTTATGTTCACCTAACCCTTATTTTACTTAATAATGGCCCCAAAGTGCAAGAACAGTGATGCTGGCAATTTGAATATGTCACAGAGAAGCCATAAAATACTTTTCTTTTAAGTGGAAAGGTGAGTACAGTACAATAAGGTATTTACAGAGAGAGTGAGAGAGGGAGGGAGAGAGAGAGAGAGAGAGAGAGAGAGAGAGAGAGAGAGAGCACATTTACATACCTTTTATTACAGGATATTATTATAAGTGTTCTATTTTATTATTCATTATTATTGTTAATTTCTTACTGTGCCTCATTTATAAGTTAAACTTTATCATAGGTTGTATATATAGAAGGTTGTATATATAGAAATTGAAAAAAAAAAAAAAAAAACAGAGTATAGGGTTCCTATCTGTGGTTTCAGGCATCTTCTGGGCATCATGGAAAGTATCCCTCATGGATAAAGGTGAGCTACTGGAATGAATTTAACATGCCAAACACTATTCCATAGGTGAGATATCCAAGTGAAGCAGAGTCCTGGCAGAGCAGCTGTAACCCAGCACACAGTTTAAGTACATCTCTTTCTCATGAATGAAGCATATCATGATGAAATAGAAGTCTGGAAATCTTAACAAGGGGATACTCTTGACTCCACTGTATCATTTACCATAATTATTATAAGTACTGCATGACCTGTGACATATACTCCAATGCATCATAGCAGATGCTCAAACTAATACATCAACAGACCACTCACGAGAAATGGTCAGTAGTTCACTACTGGTTCCTACACACAGCCACAAAAGGTAGTGTGATATCAGTGAGGCATGACTAGAAAAAGGTTAGAAGACTTGATTTTACCCATGTGCCTATGGATAAATCTTCCCAAGTTTTACTTCAACACCATGAGACTAGATAATTTCTAAAGCCTCTGAATAGAAACTTAAAATCAAAGTCTTAGGTCTCCAATAATCAACAAACTTGTCATTAGAGATCAGCTAATAAAATGTTCTTAAGGCTCAGAGAGGTGAAATGTGAAAATGCACATCGTGTTACTGATAAAGACAGCTTGCTGAGCACAGGCTCCATGTCAGGCATCGGGTCAGGGTTTACCTCTAATTTTTTCAAAAATTGAAAAGAGTATGTACTAATCCCATTTTACAATGAGGAAATAGATTTCAAATGGTAAATAATTTGACTGACGTACCCCACCAAGTTATACAGAGAACACTTCTGTTAAAGCCACACTTTTTCAAGTATAGCGCAGGTTTTGGTACATCTAGAACTACATAGGACACAGCATCTTCTTTTGAGCTTTTAAAATTCTATAAGTATCCTAAATGTTCAACAACAGGCTACTGTAAATACATCATAGTATAGCCATAGAATGCAATACTGGTAGGTAAAAATGATGTGAACCATTCAAATATATTGTTGAGTGAAAGATAATATAGCAAGATGATCCTATAAATGTGTATTTTTAAATATATAAGTATATCAAAGTATTCACAGTGGTTGAGTTTAGGAGGTAGAATTTGAGGTGAATTCCATCTTTCTTCTTTTACCATATGAGAGTTTCTAAATTTTCTACAATAAACAATTGTGACCTTGTTGCTTAATCAGGTTGAGACTTGGTTTGCTCATCTGTAATAGGGTTGTTGTAAAGATTACATGACAAAATCTTGTAAATTTCTCTACCTAGTGCCTGGCCTATTGTTTTCACTAAATAAATGGCAGTCACTGAGAGAAAACAAAACTCTTATTTTAAAATGAGTTCTATTTTTTCTTTAATTGCACTTAATATATATGTACGTTAAAAATCAGTTAAATTAAAATTAATGTTTAAATTCTTTGAGAGATTACCATCATTCTGGAAGATAATTGTAGTCACTGGGAGGTACAGCTCAACCAAAGCTGGACTACAGCCTATTTTTATTGAGACCAAGGCTTCAAATAGTCATGTACTTAATGATATATAATTAATACATAAAAGTTACTTAAATGCAAGTGCAGCAAAAGACACCAGCTGGAGACTAAACTGTATTGTTTACTCTGGGATGTAGGTTATATGTCTCAGCATGTCCAGGGAACTAGTCAAGGCTACTTCTCATGTATTTACTTTCCTGAGGGACTAAGGATTCCTCTAGGCAAGGACATAAGGGAACACAGTACACACAGTCCCATTTAAACAGAGAACAATGGCAGGTTTGCAAGAGAGGGTTCATTTTGACTGTGTTTACTATACTTTGGCCAAGCGAGTAGAGTGTCAAACTGACCAAAATTCAGGGAGGTGTGGTGCAGAGCTGGCTTGAAAGGAGGACAGGGAGTCATATATGGAAATTTAACAAGGATCTGAGGACTCTGCCTGGAGTAACAGCATTCATGGATTGATGAATCTGTAGGCGTGCTGGTCTGATTTATTTTAGAAAATAAATTTGCTTTCTTGTTAGGTAGATTCCAAAACCAGCTAATATTAATATGTCTTCTAGGATTGAGGGGATATTGTCAGAATCCTAGAGAATACTAAATCAGCATCCCTTTTACTCAATAATCTAACCTAAAAAAAAAAGTACTGCACAAAATCCCTTGCTCTTATTTTCATTTTTCCCAGTGTCTTTTCAGGATGAGTCTTGACAGATAATTGAATGACTGCCCTTGGACAGTGAATGCAGATCACTGAGTGAAGGTCCTGGAAATTTTGAAATACAGATCAGATGACATTCTTATAACTTAATTATCTTAATTTTTCTAACATTTTTTACTTGTCAACATTACCATATTAAAATTTTATCATGCTTGAAATGTTTATTCCTGCTGTCAAAATCACTCCAGGTTACAGTTTTCCCCCCTCTTCAATCTATTGCTTTTTCACTAGATGGTTGTTTTTATTTCATCATCCATTATGATAAAAACTGGCATAACTTTGAGCTTGAATATTTACTATCATTGGATTAGTGTTTTTTAAGATGATACACCTATTCCATTGAGTAAAATTTGAAGCTGTAGCAGACTGGGAGCTGTGACTCTCAGCATCCAGAAAGGGCAAATGTAAATGACCATGATCCAGTCACAGTCAATTGTCAGGGCTTTTCTGGCCTCAATAGGAACAAACTTTTGCCATACTTCACAGGAGTGTATCATCTTGCTTTTATAAGCAAATTATACACCTCCTGTGGTACACTGCTCACTATCTGTTAGAGGAGAGATCTCAGTCTTCCCTAACTACACATTCCTGGAAGGACCTAATACCTTACACAGCTGTACTTCATCTCTTTTCTATTTGTAAAGAGAGGAGATGGGTTAATAGCTGTATAGACAGAAAATTGTTTTCAGAAGGGGTTGGAAACAGAGCTGTAAAACCATAATGTCTTCCAGACCAACTCAGACCAACTTTCAGCAATCATGACAGACACTCAGTATTAGTCAGACAGGGGCTTTTCTCTTCCTTTCCAATTCTCCTTTAAAAGCTGACTTCTTTTAATAACATTTCTTCATACTTGGCTTCTCAAGCAAGAGACTATCTTAATATTTTTTTTAAGTGAGCTCTAGCAATTGTCATGATTCAAATTTTCCTATATCTGCCCTTCTCTCTTATCTATGATAATTTTAGATTTCAGATCTCATTTTCTTCTC
>CM053513.1:52354143-52403334 GCA_028627145.1 Eidolon dupreanum
GTTTACACTAAAGGAGAATGAACAGTTTAAGGCAAAGTTCCCCAGTCTTTTCTCAACTACTGGGAACTATTTTTAACATCAAAATATTTAAAAGTCTTCTCACATATAAATAGTTGTATATTTAGTATCCTATTGATTAATCAAAGGCATGATACAAAAGCTCTATGAATTCAGTAGTAATTTTCATTTTATTAGTCAAAACTTCTACATACACAGGACAATATTTATGGATTTCTGTTTGAGCCTATGATGTTTTAGCTCTCAGATGAAGCTGCTTTATTCTTGTCTTTCTCTTTCCTTCTCTTCCCAAGATAGAGCATTGGTATTGGAAAGCTAGAGTGGAAAAAGATGGGTCCTGTTTCAGCAACTTCTCCATGGGAAGTTGGGGGAAAAAAGGGGAACATTATTTTTATAATATATCACAAATTTCTGTTTATATATTTATATTTGTAATTAGAACAAAATAAAATTAAAGGAAGAATAAAATTGGATATTTAGTCTTTGCCCTAATTTGGTGAATATTGAAACTTTATGTAATTAATAATTAAAAGGCTCTTTATATAATAAATGAATCTTGATTTTACTGGGCTCAGGGATGACCAATAATGTTAGTAAACATCATTCAATGTAGATAACTTATTAATCTTATTGCAGCCTTTTAAGTAATTGACTTTTTTTTTTAAAGCTTCATGACTACTCAAAAAAACACACAAAGTTCTGATAAATACCCATAGGTTGACTTGTTAAAGCTCATTAGTAGCCTTATAAGGCGATGTTACATAAATTTGTTGTGGTATCCTAGGTTTTAACAAAGCCATGTGTTTATGGACTATTAGTTTGCATTTGAGTATAGTCTGCTTCACCCTGAAAAGGGCTATTTTTATGGATAGGGGTGTGTCTCTGCAGCTATTAAATAAAAAATAGAATCATAAGATTATTAATCTTACCTCGATAAAATGCAAATGCAAATTTTTTACTATTAATGGGTTTATCCATACACAGTCATATGATGCTTAACAATGAGGATACATTCTGAGAAATGAGTCATTAGGAGATTGCATTGTCAAGAGAACATCATAGGTGTACTAGCACAAACCTAAATGGTACATATAGTTTACTACACACTTAAGCCATATAGTAAATAGCCTATTGCTCCTAGACTACAAACCCATACAGCATGTTATTGAATACTGAATACTGTAGGCATTTGTAACACAATGGTATTTGTGTATCTAAATATATCTAAACATAGGAAAGTTGCAGTAAAAATATAGTATAAGAGATTTTAAAAATGATGTATTTATATAGAACTCTTATCAAGAATGAAGCTTGAAGGACTGGAAGTTGTTCTGGGTGAGTTAATGAGTAAATGTTGAATGAATGTGAGTGCCTAGTACATCTGTGTATACTAGTGTAGACTTTATAAATCCTGTACACTTAGGCTCTACTACATTTTTAAAAAATATTTTTCTTCAATAATAAATTACTCTTATCTTACTGTAACTTTTTTACTTTATACACTTTTTATATTTTAACTTTTCACCTCTTTTGAAATAACATTTAACTTAAAACACATTTTACAGCCACATAAAAATATTTTTCTTTTTTATATTCTTTTTCTATGAGCTTTTTTCTATTTAAAAATATTTTTTTATTTTTCTACTCTTTTTTTTAAACTAAGACACAAACACACACATTGGCCTAGGCCTAAACAGGGTCAGGATCATCAATATCACTGTGTTCCACCTCTACCTCTTGTCCTACAGGAAAGTCTTCAGGAGCTGCCATCTCCTATGATAAAAATGCTGTCTTCTGGAATACCCTCCAAAGAATCTTCCTGAGTCATTTCTTGAGAAGGTGTCTTTCTTTTCAGAATATGTCCATGGTAATTTTCATGGCTTTTTTTTTTATCATAGATTTGTTTGCATGCAGATAATGCACTATGAATATCCTCTCTATTAATGAAAACCTTTTGATGCTAAAGTTCATGTTTTCAAACTTTTTAAGGACCTCAAGGTCTGCAATAGCTTCTGCTAACCCCTTCACTATGAATTTTCTTGAGGGTTTTTCTTTTTCTTCTCTTGCAGTTTCTTGTTTTTAATTTTTCTTGCCTCTTCTTCAGTTATGAGTTCCTGTTCCAGTTACAACAACTCCTCATTAGTCACTTTCTCAGGAAGCTTCTCTAGGAGCTCCTCAATGTCATCCTCATCCACACCGAGGTTAAAGTTGTTTGCCATCTCAACTGCAGTCTTGTTGATTTTTATAACCTCCTCATCCCTGGAAAATCCTTTGAAGTCATGGACCAACCTCTTGAGTGTCTTCTTTCAGATGCTATTCACACACTGCTTGGTGACATCACCCTAAGACAAAGCAAGATTCTTCATGCAACATATATGGTATAATTATTCTAGAATTGCATCAGTGTCTTCTCCGTATCTTCCTCAGTTGTAGCAATAGCCTAGGTAAAGGTCCTTCCCTCAAGTCATAGGCCTTAAAAGCTGTTAATAACTGCTCAATTCATTGGTTGGATCAAAAAGGTGATGTTTGGAGGGAGAAACATCATTTCGATATTGGGATGAAGATTACCAACAGTACTGCTCCATTTCACTGGTGTGGTAATTCAGGAGGGCACCTTGGAAAGGGAGCTGGGTTATCCATGACTTCTTATTGCTCCTGTAGTTCACTTGTGGTGTGTGCTTATTGATATGCTTTAAAGCCCTGAGGTTCCACTGTACCAGATCACAATGAGTTTCAATTTGTAGCCTGTAAGTAAGGCTATTATCTTGTCCTTAAAAACCCTGAAACTTGGCATCGACTTGGCCACCTTATGGATGAATGCACTTTTAGACATCCATTTCCAGGGAGTTTCCATCCATATTTAATATTTGTCCTAGGAAGTAATTTTCCTCCACAGTCAACTTATATAGAGTTTCCAAAAATTCTTCAGATGCTTTCACATCAGCACTTGCATGCAGACTCACTGTTCACTTTCTTATTATGTAATGAATGATGATTCTTAAATCATTTAGACCACCCAGAGCTAGCAGTAGATTCAACATTGTAGTTGGTTTTAAAATGTTGTTTCAGCATCATAAACTTTTTGCTTTGGCCATGATTGTCGTGGTGCTGAAAGGGATGTGCTTCTGTATCTGATCTTCAATGCAGGTCATTAGAAGTATCTCTATGTCTGATATAGGTTTTTCTTGAAATTTTTTTAGTCTCATTGCTTTCAATGAAGCATATACTTTAACAGCTTTAATCACTTTGTTCTTAGTCTTCAAGGTAACAGCTATGGTGTAATGGGACGTGCCTGACTAGCAAGCAATAACCATCACTGATTTTCTACCTTCATAGTCCTTAATCACTTTTAATTATGTTTCCAGGTCAATCACTCAACATGGCCTCTTAATGGCAACATTAGCAGTGGATATTGTACACCTAGAGGCCATAATGAACAAAACAACGTGAGATTAAATCAAGCACAAGAGAAAATGATGCAATCAAGAGATGCAGTAAACGAGATGTATGAGGCAGCTGCCAGTGTAACCTGGCAAACTGTTTTACAGCAAACTTTTTTTTAAGAAGTAAAAAGAGTGCCTCTAGAATAAAAATGTATAGTATAGTAAATACGTAAACAGTAGCATAGTGTATTATCATTAAGTATTATGCAGTGCACCCCATTGTATGTGCTGTGTATATCTATATCTATATCTATATCTATATCTATATCTATATCTATATCTATATCTATATCTATATCTATCTATATATCTATATATATATGTATAGCACATAATTGTATGTGCTATTTATATGTATAGCATGACTGGCTGCTCAATAGTTTTCTCTACACTGGTATCACCACAAATGTGAGTAATTCATTGTGGTATGTTGTTAGGCCACCTACTATATAACAAGGTGATAGAAATTTTTCCGCTTCATTATAATTTTATGGGACCACTGTCATATATGGGGTCCATCATTGACTGAAATGTCTTATGTGGTATATAACATGAGTCAATTAAGTGTATGTTCACATTAACAGTATTGAATTTTTGACCTCCTGTACTTTATGAGAAATCATTTTGCAAGCTAACCTCTACAATAAGCTATTAAAAGAAACTATGTGTAGACAAGGCTAAATTTAGATAAGCATTTCAGTTCTAAAATTTTTAGCATTTTTAGTTAATAATATTAAAGACCAACTTTGCCATAATCTTTTCTTTTCATTGAAATAGTAATATAAATCCTTAAAAGTTCTAAATTAATACAATCTTTGTGTGCATTTTATTATCTTAAGTAACCATTTTGTTCTATTTTTTTTATCCAATAAAACACATCATGGGAAATTAGTAAATCATTTTATACATGGCATGTAGCTCAATCTTAAATATTTGTTTTATAACAATAAATTTTTAAAAGGCCTAATAAAATTAACATTTTTACAGTGATCCTCAAAAAGGAAAAGAGCAATAAGGAGAAAAAAGTAACTTTTGAATCACTATTAAGCCTACAGATTACATTTCCCTAAATTTTGTAAAGTTTTGACTTTAATAGGTATGGGAAACTTCAACCTAAATATGTATGATTTCAGACTTTCATAAGTAATTAAAGCTAGAGATTAAAATAAAGGGCTTTGTTGTTGTTGTAGGCTTTCCTAGTGTAGTGTTAAATCCAGAACATATTTTAATGTTTGTAAACCGATTTTCAAAAGATTTGATACCATCACTATATTTTTGTCATGTATTTAAAAACAATGAGTATTTTTTCTATTATTATGCAATTTAAAACCAGAGATTCTATGCAACGTAAGCTAAGAAAAACCCACCTACTGAGTACCTAGAAAATCTTCACATTAAATATGCCCATTGTCTTCTGGTCTATAAAGCAACATGTTGAGAATTTAAAGAACAAATGAGCAAAAATATAAAATATATCAGATGTCTTTACATAGGTTAAAGTCTAGGCTAGTGTCTGTCTAAAATAATGATTCTACATTACAATATGAAGAGTCAGTCTTTTGTTTTCCCGTGAAGATGATACTGGCAGTACCTTTCAGAGGCTGGATATGAGCCAACATAATGTCTGTTGTAGTATCATCTCTGTATAATCTTAGAAGAAAAAGGGAAAATGTACTCGTCACTGAAGGTCTTTGCCACCAATTCAATGCTTACAGGAGTCTGCAGTTTGGGTGCAGTGAAAAACAGCTCAGTTTTGACCTGTTTAGGCTGTGTAACAGCTCAGCTGTGAGACAGCTCAGTTGAAGTGGCCAGGAAGAGGTGGCTCAGGTGAAGTGGCTCAGGCAAAGTGACTCAGGTGGTACAGCTCTGGTGTTACAGCTCCAGCTGGGGAAACACAGCCTTTGATGGAAACTGAACATGTGTTCCATTGAGGCAGAGGTGAAGCTGGTTTTTACAGAGAAGAGTGCCCACCCCCAGTCTTTGATTCATCCATTTCTATGCAGGGGCGGACTCCAAGGCCTCATTATTTGGAGGTCCAATAGCACCATCCTGACTGGTCAAAATAAAACTGCTCTAATTGGGGTAAATGAGAATATAGCTGTGCAACCCCGATTGGCCAGGTCAGATCTTCGACTCATTGATTGGTTTATAAGCCTAGGATCTCCTTTATAAGAACATGGCAGAAACACAGTGTAGGAGGCAGGTAGCTCAGTGCAACTTTCCCCTGAAGTGCAGTATGCATGAGAGGTGCCTGTTTGGCAATGACTACTAGACTGTATTTATAAATTTGAACCCAATTTATCTACCAGGAGTACTTCTTAACAGGTACATTTATTTTTGAGGTCAACACTCTGAATCTTTTAGTTCACTCATTCTCAGTGATTGAATATAAATTTCTTAAAGACACAGGTGATGTGCAAACTGACTGCATTCTGCACAAGCCTTGTGTTTGGGACCTGTTATACCTTTTTGCCTGTATAAAGGAACCATCCGTGTACATGGCAACCAGCTACTTTCTTGAATTTGCTCATTTCTCTCAATATTATTTTTCTTAATGAAATTACCATTATGAAACTTAACTATTTTCCCTCTGCACTTCTAATTCCTTGTGGTAGTATCTGAGTACCCACAGCAGTTTAAAGGGACTTAGGCAAGGGTATGGGCAAAATTTACCTTATGAATATTTATGTAGTGATTAAAGTCTAGACTTTACACTTTAGGCTCTGAGTGCCCAGCAGGATCAATGGAAATTTCCATCCTGCTGAGCTTCCCATCTGCCCCTCACAGGGTACGAGATACTGAAGTCCTATTCTTGGAACTCATTAATATTTTCCTGCTGCAGATCTTATTACTACTGTCCACTACCTTACCTGGTAGCTTTAATCTGCCCCAAGGTTGGACCTGGAAGGCACAGCTGGATTTGATCTTGCTCTGGCTGCTGATTACTTCTGTAGATGTTGAGCACCTTAATCGCAACCCAGCTAGGAGAGGCTTTCTCCAATCTGATTTTAAAATTATTTCATTGGGATCCCCAAAGGGTGGTCTCAGTCTCTATCTTTTGTCTGTTTGTTTTTGAAATTTCCTTTCTTGTGGAACTTGGAATCAATTTCTCAAAATTTGATTTAGAGGACATTTAAATTCCTCATCTGATGTCCCATGAAAAGCATCCTTCTTTCTTCAAAATGCATCAGTGTCTTGAGCTGAAGTCTTAGGGCTTCAATTTCCATCTCATGAGACTATTCCCACTGAAGCCACTTAGAAGCTTCTTTTACTGTTCTCTTGATACTTGAATAAAGTATCCAGGGTAGAGAGTCATCCATTGAAGTCACCTAGAACAGACTGCTCGACATTTAGAAACTCCACCATTTGTCCTCCTCAGCCTCCATTCCATGTTAGTTTCATCTTACAGCCTAACAGCTCCACTCTTGCAAAGAAGACATCACAAAGCTTGCTTCCTACCATTTTCAAACTTTGAGAAAGTTGAAATATTTGAGACAAGAAATCAACAGATAGATAACTTTGTAGTTCTATTTTTTGTTTGTTTCCTCAGCAGCCCACATCTTGAACTGCCTTTGGTCATTGTCTTCTTGGCATATTCTTCCAGTTTATTTTGAAAAAAATTTTAAAAATCAAATTATTTTCATTGATTTCCCAAGAATATTATTTGGTAATTTTTCAACTGTCAAGGAACTAGTTATCCTCAACTCTATTCCTTACATGATCAGCCTCTGCTTATCTTTTCTGTGTCTTAAAAAAGCAAACTTAACATTTCAATTTTTCTTTAGTTTTACTTCAAGATCTTAAAACCAATACTTATTTCTCAGGAACTAATTTTCAATTTTGTAAATTATTTAAACCACTTGCTGTTCTTTCTGATATTTCTACCTGCTTTTTGGCCAGTTCACTAGTGGTTCATTAGCACTTCCAACAGATGGTGAGCACAGAGAGAAAGAGGGAAAACAGTTAATTTTGCTGTTTGTTGGAAACTTGAATAAAAGATTTGGTAGGATAGGATATAAAAATTAACACCTAAAATGGGGCTTTAAATTGGTTTGTAGAATGACAATCTTTCTCCTCACAAGAGAATGTAATGATAATTATTGTCAAGCCCTTGACTACTATAAGTGATATGTGAAAGGGATATGTTCTTTGCATAGGGAGGTGCTGTTGCTGAGGCATTAGTAAAAAGAATCTAGAGTCTGTATTCAGATGGCTTGAATTCAAATCTTATCTTCATATTATTAGCTTACATGATCCTTATTAGCAAGGTGTATACAGTTTCTCTCTGTTCTCTCTTTTTCTCTTTTGTAAAATGTCAGCATTAATAGATTTTTCATAGGGTCGCTACATGAAACAACATCATATATAGGAAGTTACCTTAAAAACTATAAGGACTATTCCTATTTATTATTCTCATTATCATTATTAATGTGTTTGAATGCGTTATTTTAATTTATTTACACTTTCTTATATAATTTCATGCAAGATAGTTTGCTAAGTTGACGGTTATGTCTACACTCTGTAATAATAAAACATTTTATTATTCTTGATAACCTAATTGGTTTTAAGTGACCTAATTGGTTTTAAGTGACCTCAGCCCCAAGTCTCTCATTAACTGAAATAACAGCCCAAACCAGGAAAATAACATTTGCTCAAGCACGGGATCAATTGTGCCTAGTATCTGAGTTCATTAGCAGGCTTAATAGCTCAACTTTGTATCTTGACTGTGTATTTTCTACCACTGAGACAGGAATCCACAATGAGGTAAATGTTCTTCTTTTTAAGTTTCAAATGATCTGAAACTAGATAAAGGAGGCAATGCAGACAGAAAGAAAAATGGAAAATGGGGCCAAAAAAAAGTACATTTATTTTTTGAAGAGCTTGAAATATGATGGAAATAAGATGAAATGAAAAAAAGCTTGGAATAATGAAAATAGAATAAAATGAGGATTTCCTAGACAAATGATAAGGCTTGGAATGTACACGACACTGCAATTAGACACATGTAAAGAATCTATTGGTAATTTACCTTCTGTCCCTTTGAGTATAAGATATAGGAAACTGATTTGAAAGTCACACATAATTTAGGTAGTCTATAAGTAAATAATTCTTGGGAGCAGAATGGTTTTATTTCCATGGCAATATATAACTTCCCTCAAAATGCAAACTTCATAGGGTGATTCCAACATGATAATAAACTTGAAATCTACAAAGCAGCATGCATATTAAGAGTAAGCCTATCTTGATGTTATTCAGGTACTCAAATGGAATTAGATTTTTAAATGTTTTAAATTTCATGCCAGTTTTATATTAAGAGCTGAGTCCACAAGTGGAAAGTTTCATGTCTCGAGGAATGTTTCACTTTATGGGCATGTGTGCGTGATGTAAGTGTGTGTGTGTGTGTGTGTGTGTGTGTGTGTGTGTGTGTGTGTGCCTGTACTCCTGGGTGAGCAGAGAAAAGATAGAGGATGTGGTGACCTGAGATGTGAATGACAGGAAAATAAAGGTTGTCACAGAGAAATTGTGAGTCAGCAAGCACAAAGTAGCTAGAATAGGGAGAGATTTATAAATGACCACAAGAAGTATAAAGCAGATTTTTCTGGGAGTTGACTAGAGAAGAATCTGTATATCTCATTAGGGAGAGTTTAGCTATTTAACAAGAATCCAGTAAACTCATGAGTCTAGGTCTAAATAGCATCAAAATAAACACAACATTTTCATTGGAAACCAAGGTTTAAATTTGGGGCCCAGGTAAATAAGCCCTTGCTTTGGTAGTAATATGATCCAAACCTTTATATAAGATAGGCACATACATAGAGGTGAAGAAACAATTAGACATGTTCAAATTATGTCCAATTTAAATCTGTCTAATTAACCATACCTCTGAATGGTGAGATCATGGCAATTTTAAATTTCTTATGTTTCTTTGTAGCTTCCCAGTTTCATGCATCGGACATGTATTTAGACAAAAAACAACAAATATACTTGAAAATAAATTTAATCATAATTTTTTTGGTACCATCTACTCTTGGGGTCTAGGGGACAATGGAGTATGACTCGGACTGCCACCAAAAATATGTCAGTTCAATAAGAGTTCAGTGATAGTTGGTACTATGCTCCATTCAGAATCTAAACGGCCACATAACATGCTTCATTTTTAAAACTCTTGACTAATAGGAGGCCTATGATGAAATTACAGAGGCAGGAAGGAATCCACAGCTATGGTTGCCCTACTCTCTTTTGCTCTTTCTCTCCATTATCTTTCTCACAGGGGTTTAGTTGGATTATTTGGTCCCACCATTTTAAATAGTAGTGATGTATCCCTTTTCCCTGAATCATGTGATCCAGTGTTTGGGGCGGGGTGAGCACAAAACTCACTCAATCCCTTTCTACTTTATTTTGCTAAGACAAAACCGCACTTTCTTAAAAAGGAACTTCCACCAGGAAATAAAAAGAAAAAACAAAAACAGATGTATTGCAACAGACGTACTTTAAAACATAGCCTTCTATCTTAATCCTGAAATCAGATCTTGGCATATTTCAGTACCCACACAAATTCTGCATTGTTGATGAGAGCCTGAAGGAAATGTTAGGATTCTGGCAATTCTTGACTATTCATTTTTGTTACTGTGTTTTTTGCCCTCTCAGGAATTTATGTTTTCCCAAAAGAAAACATAATTAAAGAGCCTCAGTATCTGACATTAATGAACAAGTGGGTAACGTGACAATACATTACACTATGCTAAGGTCTTCAAAGAATCTGGCAAGAAATCTGGTGGAAAACTACAATTTTTAAAATAATGAAGTACATTAAAATACATTTTTAATCCATACTTGTATAATAGTACCATTTAACCCAAACACTTGAAATATTAGACAAAGTAATTATACAAGCTTTTGTTGAGTTTCCTCTAAATTCCAATCAAAGCAGCCTGAGAACAGCATCCAAGGGGCTTTGTCTGTGGATGCTTTTCTTGCCCTTGACTCTGGCAATACTGATCATGATTCATCCAAGTCTGGTGAAGCTATTATCTTTCTCCCTTCCTCTTTCTCTTCTTCCTCCCCTTCTTCATCCTCCCCCCCAAACCCCCCCCCCCCCCCCCCCGATTTCATTTCCAGGTTCCTGAAATCCCTCTGGTCTTGGAGATATTACACATCCCCCTTGTAAATCTGGGGGCTCCTCAAACCTTTGCCTGCCTTTTATACAGACCTTTCATATACCCTTCTTCTGAGGGTGTCTGTGACTTTGTTATTCTGGAAATTAGCCCTCATCCTGGAATCATTTGTGAGTTTTGTAGAGTTTATCTGAAGCATGCCCTTAACTCAAAATTGAGTCCACTGGTAAAATTCAGCTTTAAGTGATGCCCTGGGCAACTTCTTACTGGAGACCCTGAGAATCGAATGAGACCTTTCCTGGAGTTTGTATTAGTTGCATCAACATCCTTCTCTGGTTAGAATCTTTCTAGTTTCTTGTTTAAGACTTTATTTCTCCTTTCAAGTTGCTGGAGTCTATATGAGAGATGTCTCCCAATCCCAATTAATCCACAAATAAGAAAGGCATAACATAGTCTAGTTCTGTGAACAGCCAAGCACTTATAGTTCAGGTTATTCTCTCTTGTAACAAAGGTCTTTGCAAAATACCTGAGGGGCTTCTAGGAAAGGAATATAGTGGTCCTTCTTTGTGGAGATGTGGGAGGAGAAAAGGAGGCTCATATTGGTAGCTATACCTCACCCCTGCCTAATCTCCAAGTGACAATCCTTTTTATCCTTTAGTTGTCCTGTCTAGTTTAAGATAATCACATATCACACAGGTCAAAGAAGTGATGTCAAGTGGAAAGTGTGGAGACAGAGTAAGGAGAAATTCAAAGGGAAGGGTAAAGTTCTTAGATATAAGAGTGTGTCACAGAGGCATGTCTTAATCTTTTGGATTAGGGACTAGTGAGTAACCACCCTGAGTTCAATTTTGTATTGTCTTAAGTCTAAATTGTTTGTAGTAATCATTGTTAGGTCCTGAAATAGGATACTGATATGATATGTTCCTTGTCTTTTTTAAATGTCAGTGTCTTGAATCATACCTATTGGTACTTGTCTTCCTGAGGCTTTTGAGTCCACCAAGCATGCAGATTTCATTTTGGTTAATTTCATCATCTTCCAGCTTTCATCTAAGATTGCCCATTGTCATGTACCTGCCAAGGTACAGTTAGAACAGGTAAAGCCATGTTAGCTGCTGAAGGTCATTTATTCCTACCAGTTAGAAAATAAGCTACATTGCTTCTGGCTAGGAATTCCATACACATTTTTAAAAAGGCCAGAGCAGTATACCAGGAAGAAAGACTCTAAGAAACCAGAGAGAGAGGATAAAAGAGAAAAACTTGTTAGTGTCCACACAGACTTATTTTTGGTGTTTCTAAATTTAAATGTATGCTTTTCTTCCATATCACTGGAGATCTCTAATGAGGCCACTCTTATTTTGTGTCTTAAAAGTCTGGTGACGATTTCTAAATAAATCGAAAGTGGAGATCTTTATAAGGCTTTTTGAAACAATTTAAATTGGATTTCCAGGTAACCAACACTATAAGATCTAGATTTGAAATTATATATTTATTTGTTTGTTTTTTCGTGGTGGTATGAAGAGAGGGGGTTGCTTCAGCAAAACTATTACTTATTCTGTCCTCTTTCTTTCATACAGTGTAATTCTGAGAGCTCTTAAACCATGATAAGAAGAAAGTAATTATGCTTTGAATTTCTCTAAGGATCTAACTAGAGGGCATCCATCCAAATAAGCATTTCTAGGAATCCAGGTGTAATGACCCAGGTAATTCTGATTGAGAAATAAGATTTTAGGCAGAGAGCTGAGGGAAGCAAGTAAAACCGGTGTGTGGGGTTTGGCCAACGTACTGTAGAGCTTCTAGAGGTCAGGAGACCTGTATTCTCCATCCTTCTCGAACTATTAGCCCCAGACCTGTGACCAACACGTATCTATGATACACGTGAAATGAGTGATGGCAGCTGCGGAGGGACCGAGCCAGTGTGGGCTGTCTGGTCGTCCGTGGCCGGATGCCCGGCGGTGTCACTCAGGCTCCGAGATAACCGAGCTGGGAGGCGCTGGGTGAGGGTAGGGCTCCTCCCGGCCTCCCCGGTAGTGCGGCTCGAGTCTTCTGAAGCTGCCAGTTGCCAAATGAAATCTGAAACCCCGAACTGCGTCTGAGGGTTGGCCCCGTTCAGTTGTTCCAGCCTCTTGTACTGTATATTTACTCATTCACACACAATAACTCTTTCTAACTTCTGGGACTCTTCTTTGCGCAACTGCTAGGATTTTTCAAGTGCATGTGGCAACTCAGCCCAGCTCCGAGTGGAAACCGGCGGGGCCGCGCAGGGTCTCGGAGGCCGGGGAAACTGTCAAGGCTGCGGCGGGGACAGGAGAGGATCCAGGCGCGGGCGGCGGTGGGGAAACACCCACAACTTTCCACCCCATTCGCAGCTCTTGTGGCTGCCCTGTATTTCCTCCGAAACCACAGCTGCGGAGCAACCAAGTGCATGGAGCGCAACACTTCCCCTTGTTGTGGAAAGTAAAGGAAACTTCCCATCCCCTTTTTCTCTTTTTTTCTTTCTGCTTCTCCTGGGAGCCTTTTCCTTCGGAGCACCGCCGTCCCGCGTCTCTCCAGCGCTCGGAGCAGGGTAGGTGACGCCGCCACGGGAGAGTGGGTCCGGGCCACCGCGGGAGGCTGGGAAGGGGCCTTGTGGGCGCGCGGGGTTCCGAGCACAGCTGCCTTCGACTGGGGAGGGGGCTGCTGAGGCAAGGGGGGATCGCGGGAATCCTGTGCTAGTGCAGTGTGTGTGTGTGTGTGTGTGTGTGTGTGTGTGTACTCGCGCGTGCGCGCGCTCGCGAGCTTGTATGATGAGAAACAATGCTTTTTTATTTTCAAAAAGATAAAAACGGCGCGAGTTAGTAATATGTGTTTAAATAGAATTAATTAAAAACTGTAATTCAGTTCTTTTACTATCTAGCCTCCGTTCCTCCCTGCTTGTTTCTGTTAGTGACTTATGAGAGTTTCCTAGATAACAGACATACAGAGGTAGGTTTTTAATAACAAACACTTTTATTGCAAACACAAAGCATTAGGGAATCTGGTCAATTTTAACCACCCAAAAGATTTTGTTTAGATTTTGAAAAAAATAACTTTTTGAGGAAGTATACATCCTCTCTTGAGGACAAATTTGTAATATGTTCTCATTTAAAAAACAAAACAAAACATAACATAACATAAAAAAAAAACTTTAGACTGTATTTCTTTTCTAAGTCTCAAATAGGAGGGGAGGTAATATTTCTCTGGATTCCTTAGGTTTTTAATACCAACTAGTAATGGGAAGACCAGACTCTTTTTAGTCTATTTTAATTAATTTGAATTAAAAGATCTTCTTCAAATAACTTATTTTCATCATAGTTTATTTTGTCACTTGGTGGAAAAAAGAAAAAGACCTAGCAAGACATCATTATTTCATCTCTTTCTAGCAAGACATCATTATTTCATCTCTTTCTAAAAAGAGAAAATAAATCATGCTGGGTATTTGAAATATAAAAGTTGTAAAGGGTTTGCTTTTCCATAAGTAAAACAATATGTGTTGGTGTGTCCATCAAGTAAGACAAAATTAATTGAAATCCAGGGATATTTACAGTAGAGTTAAGAGCTTTATTCAATTACTGAGAAGATGGACAGATGGATTAAATATAAACAATCTGTCCCCTGATTCTCATTAGCATGCAAAACCAATCCTTAAGGGCAAGAATGGATGTTGGTATTAAACTGGGCATCATAAAACATAAAACTCAGAGCATTAATATATTTAAAAAAGCCAGAAAGCAAGTATAAAGCCATATAAAACTTGTTAACATCTCTCTCTCCCTTTTAAATTTCTTAGTACTTCCCCTTCTCTGGGGATATTTCAAGTTCTAAGAGAGCCTATTCATATATAATTCCCCTTTTAGCCTTCCCTTCAGGTAGCAAGTCCTGACATCTGTTTTCTTTATAGCCATTGCTAAGTTGTCAGAGAATTTACCTTAAACATCTTGGAGAATCAAGATATTAACAAAACTTTAAAGTAAATAACACTGAGAGGAGGTATGGTATGTTCTTGGTGGAAGACCTTTAAGTGGGAAGAAGGGATAAACTGAATTTTTCAGATCTGTAATTTAGTTTGAGGTATGGTTAAGGAATACACAACCAGGATGATAAAAAGAATGAAGATCTGTAATCCTTTCTACATGTGAAATGTGGTTGAAATTCTGTCTGTGAAATTCTGTCTGTCTTTGGCTTTCAACTATATTATTTAGTTTTATTACTTAATCTCAGGGGTTTGGATTTGAGAGGCGGCTGGTTTCTCAGTAATGTTCTTTTGGACTGTAGTATACACTGTGAATTAGAATCATTTTGAAAATACAAATTTGACAGTAAGTGGGAGAAGAAGTTCTCAAGAAAAAAAAAAAATCACTGCAGAGCAAATAGCAATGCATCCTTCCAGACAAGAACATAGTTTTAAGCATAAAACTGAAAAGTGTTCTTGGCTGAAATCCCCAGTGAAAGCCTTTCAGATTTTGTTTGGGATAGTAATGGCCCAAGTTCTGAGAGTTTTCATCCGGGCATGATTTTATATACTGTATGATTTTGGATTCTCCAGGGTGAAGAAGAGGGGGTAAGGAAAGTAAGGGGTGGGGAAAGAAGAGTAAGGAATGTGAAGCAGGTGGTAGTAAGTGGTTTGAGTCTGATTATGTTGCTGTCTTGGCTAAAGCCTATTTGATGTTTACCAACAGCACCCTGAGTAGTTTTACTGTGACCTATTGGCCAATGAAGTATGTTTTCTTTTTTGCTCTATTAGTGCCCAGCTTGCTTTCGCAGGGCTGAAAGCAGGAGGAACTGCTGTGAAGTCCAGGCCATGCCTTTGGTTCCTGTTCTTAGTGTTTCCAGTGCTATGGGACCATTTCAGTTACCTATAGTTATTCTGTGGTATTTTCTGGCTGTTGGTGTGCTTTGGAAAAACAAGATGGAGGAGGTGGATAGAGCTTCGGCTTGGAGCCCAGTAGAAGGGACAACCGCCCAACTGGTTACACATGGGTGTGAAGGCAGTTCATGATAACAAGAACTTGATGTATCCATTCTACGCTAATAAAATTTACTGAGGAAAAAAGCAGAAGAGATTTAAAATTTTAAAAAGTGCCTGTTTACTCTTCAATCTATGGCTAACAGATTAAGAGTTCTCCTAAATGGAGAAAGGTATTTAAAAAACAAAATCGTAAATAGTCAACTTAGCCATGAAGTTAACACTCTTCATGTGAAGAGTTGGAGCCTCATATTGAGTCTCAAAATGATAACCCATCTGTCTTTGTTACATGAACTCAAATTTTATAAGATAATGATGATTTCAGCAGCTAAGGTAAAGAACATCTGGAAGTGGAACAATTATTGTGATGAGTCAAAAAACATTCAGTTTTTGGAGGTTATTGTCTACGTGTGTGCTTTTAAGTAGCATCTTCATTTTACTGTGCTATTGCTGCAATTAATCTTTATAAAGTACAGATCTAATTGTGTAAGTCATTTGTTCTAAAATCTTTGGTGGATCCCAATGACCTATAACATTAACTCTAAACTTTTTTACTATAATGACTAAAAGCTCTTTCAAGCCCTTCCTTTTTAGCTTCCTCTTTCTACACAAGGGCTCCTACTGTTCACACTTTTGATTTCTTGTTCATGGATTTTCATTCTCTCAGAATTCCCTCTTTCTGGAAGTCTCTCTTGACTCTTGGTGGTCCATTTCAAGTGGAACTTCTTTTCATAGAACTTATCCAGTTTCATGCAGAAAGAATTAATCATTTCATCGTGTCTTCTTTCATGGTGTTTTGAACATACTTTGAATAATAATTTTATGTGTCTCCCCCCTGACCAACTATAGTGAGTTCTTTAATGGACATATTAGTGGTAGGAGACCCACCTGTATCCTAGTACCCAGCTCAGTGTCTGAGATACATAGGAGACACCTGTTAATGTTTCCTTAATAAACGAGCAAGCAAAATCATGAATAAAGTACTAGTAGACTCCAATTTATGCAGATAGTTATTTCTCAAGAGTCCATTTGAAAAATGTCTATTTGGACTCACAGTTCATTTTCCAAAAGTAATAATGCTACAAAAACTAATTCAATTTCCAGACCAGTCCACACATGTCTATTTAATTTTTACAATAGATGAAATATTGTGCTTTTGCAATTATAAAGCAAAAGCAAAATATAACAAAAAACTACTATGGAATTATCTTTTTTTTTTTTTTAGAATTCACAAAATATATTTAAGATTAAATATAATAGAATAGTTGTAATAGATATAAATTTTCCACACCTGTTTTTTTTTATTTGTATATGATACTATAAAATCTGTACTCTAGCAAATCCCAGTGGGAGGTCTTGGATTTGGCTATGAGGACTAATAATGGAGTTAAATTTGGAGATTCTATTGCCTGTGATATGGGCAATAATTTTAACTAATCAAATGAAATAAAAATAGTAATTTTGGCTATTTAATAATTATCTTGAGTGCTAGTGCTTGAAGAAAATTGGATTTAATTAAAGGAGACTGTGGAGGTGAATGGAAGGGAGGAAATTCAAGAGAGGCACTTTCTCTCATGTTACTGATTCTTTCTTATATTGATTTTCTTTTTGTCTCATTTGCGCACTTAGGCAAAGCCAAAGTTTCTTTCTGGGGGAAAAAAACCCCACTCGATTTCTATAGTTATTTCTGCTGCCTAACATGTAGAAAAGGTGAAGTTGCACTCCATTTGAGCTAAAAATTCAAGTGAGCTCATTTCATTTTCAAAGCAGCGTACTGTTGTCACTTGCATACTTATTATTTAGAATGGGGATAATTTTTCAATCAAGAATGCATACTTGTGTTTCTGGCACTGGCCAGGGATATTGAGCTCAAATTGCTCTAATATGGCATCTCTGAGAAGACTGGAAGAGCAAGCATTGGTATTTAACAGTAACAGTCAGTTTTCTAAATCTTCTATGCTCTATTTTTATCAAATTACATGATTACAAATTTACGTACGCTAATCACATTACAACAGCTTTTGTTACATTATCTTCTTTACATTATGCTTTAATATAATACTCTATTTTTATTGAAAGTCAGTACAAAAAAGATAGGCTGCATGGAAAATATCTTGGCACTTTTTGTTATGTATTTCAATTTTCCTTATATAAAGAGCTCCATAAATTCATCTTTGCTTTTACTGCTTTGAAAAGTGTGTTACTTTTGCATAACTGGTGTTATTTCTTTTGTTAGAAGAAAAAAGAGACTAAGAAATCACCTTATTTCTCATTTTGGCTTGTCATTCAAGAAGCTTAGAACTTAAACTTGATTCTCAACTGCACCTTAGTCAAGGTTTTCTCATGACATGATTTGCATCCTTTTAGCCTTACTTATTATATCCATACCTTTGAAATAAATTAACTCAAATCCATTATGGAAATAGTTTGATTTACCTTCATTTTATATTTTTTAAACTCTTTTTAGACTTGTATTTAAATATTTAAAAATTTCTATTTTGTAGTTTCAGGCTAGTATTTTAGAGCCAATAAGTTTTTCAGATCATTTGTGTGTGTGTGTGTGTGTGTGTGTGTGTGTGTGTGTGTGTCTGTAGTTCCTTGAAACATTATAGGTAACTGTTTTTATACTCCCTGTTGGATAAAATGGCCATGCCCCAAATGTTACATTTCTTGAAAACCTTCGAAATCATGTCTGAATTACTTTGAAAGTAGATATAAGACCAAACATGTGAGTCACTTTCAATATGTATATCAAAAATATATAGAGGAATGACTTTAGGGATATTGCTGAGAAACAAGAAAAAGTCTTTTTTTTTTTTTTTAAACAAATGAAATCTATCCATAAATTGAGGCTTATGGAGCTGTAATTAAGGCTGTTTCTGCTTGTTAAATTGAGTTTTCAGAAAAACAAAGTAATTTTAAAAATTTCCCAAGGGGGGAAAATAGCTCTGATTTTGTTTTGAAAATTTTCTCTTTGAGTCTCACAGACTTTGATAATGATAAACACTCAAATGAATTAAGTGTGTGTAAGTACCAAGGACTCTATGAGATGTTTTTGTATATTATCTGTAATTCCAGAAGTTAGAAGTAATCAGTAATTCTAAAAGTAAACTATATTATACCTAATTCAGACATCGTTCTCACTGTATGAGAATGTTTCGGCTCAGCGCAATAAAGAAGCTTTCCCAAGGTAATATAGTTAGTAACTGAAATGGAGTTGAGAATCAAAATCAGGTCTACCTGCATCCAAATAGTCTGCTATTTTTACTATGTGGCCTTCATCTCAGTGCTTTTCTCCTTCAGTTATTAATGTTAGATTAATGTTAGTCTGTGTAGTCCATGGATTTGACATACAGTACAGACCCTGGTCTCAACGTGATCTCCACAAACTGAACTTGGAGTTCTTTTGTGGTCCGTTCATTCATTCATTTGTTTGTTTGTTAATTTATTTATAATTTTTTTATAGTTCATAAAACTGAGGTGAACAAAAAGTAAGTGATTTTCATTATGTTGTACAGCTAATCAGTGGCAGAATTAGACTACAGATGTTCTACTGATGCCCTTTGTGTTCATACTGTCCAGTGTCACAAGACTCATTTTAGGATGATTCTCTATTCCTGTATATATATTTTATTTATTTAAATTATTGTTTTTAACTTTTATTAGTTTCAGGTATACAGTGATTAGTGATTAGACATTTATATAACTTATGAAGTGATCACCCTCATAAGTCTAGTACCCATCTGACACCATATGTAGTTATTATAATATCATTGACTATATTTCTTATGTTGTACTTCACAAAATTGACAATTTGTACATCTTAATTTTTTGATCTTTTTTACCCATCTTCCCCACCCCTCTCCCATCTGGTAGCCATCAAAATGTTCTCCATATTGATGAGTTTGGTTCTGTTTTGTTCATTTATTTTGTTTTTTAGATTCCACATATCAGTGAAATCATATGGTATTTGTCTTTCTCTGTCTGACTTATTTCACATAACATAATACTCTCTAGGTTCATCCAAGTTATCACAAATGGCAAGATTTCACTCTTTTTTTATGGCTAATATTCCACTGTATATATGTACTACTTTATCCATTTATCTGTTGATGGATGCTGAGGTTGCTTCCATATCTTGCATATTGAAAATAATACTACAGTGAACATAAGGATACATATATATTTTCAAATTAGTGTTTTGGGTTTCTTTGGATAAACTCCCAGAAGTGGAATTGCTGGGTCCTTTCTTGTCTCTTGTTATAGCCTTTGTTTTAAAGCCTGTTTTGTCTGATGTAAGTATTGCTACTCTTTTTTTGTTTGTTTCCATTTTCATGAAATGTCTTTTTCCATTCCCTTACTTTCAGTCCATGAGTGTCTTTCTATCTAAAGTGGATCTCTTGTAGGCAGTGTATGTATGGGTCTTGTTTTCTTATTCATTCAGTTACCCTGTGTCTTTTGATTGGAGCATTTATTCCACTTACATTTAAGGTAATCGTTGATAGGTATGTAATTATTGCCTTTTTATTATTCATATATTTGATCTTTTTTCTTCTTTTTCTTAAAGAAGTCCCTTTAAAATTTCTTGTAATACTGGTTGATGGTGATGAACTCCTTTAGCTTTTTCTTGTCTGGTATCTCTTGTGGTTCATTTTGATGACAGCATTCTTGTGCCGATGAGTTGGGGCTTCTGGAATGGGTTACCACTATCAAGATTCTGTTATGAGAAAAGAGACTCCAGCTACCACAGACCAGTATCTGAACCCATCTATAGTGATCAGCTAGTCCAGGCTTTACTTTCTGGTGAAAGGTAAACAGAAAAAAATATGGTCCTTGGGGCTTCTATGATCTGTCCTCATTACTTAATTCCCAGACATGGAAACACATGCCCCAGCAACAGTGTGAGTGATAGTTGAAGTAGAGGAATAAGAAGGGGAGAAGTGGTCCTGGGTCTGGGGACTAGAGACACAACTTTGGAAAGCTAAAACATAGAAGGAAAGGATGATTTTGTTGGGGATAGCAACTAAGAAGGAGAGAAAAATTGGGTTAGTGGTGGCAGTACTCACTGGCACACAGAAATTAAATTAACATTAGAGAAAGAGATTTCCAAGCCAGTCTTTCTCAATGAAAGACATTTATCACAGTAATTGTTAAAACATATCACACTCCTGTTTATAGATACCTAGAGAAGAGGATTCTCTATCCTTCTTGAGGGGTTGTCTTTGATTGTTTCATTGTGTTGGGAATATCTAGCTTTAAAATTTCTCATATGAAGAAACTTCCAGCAAGAAAAAGAGCCTGCTGTTATCTTGTTCCAGGTAATTTCATAAGCCTAGGGTTTAGCTACATGAGTACCACCTTCAGAGTTCTATTTTGTTTTTTGTTTATGGTTTCATTGTTATTTTGAAATGGTCAAGTGCAATGTTAATGATTTCATATAATAGTATCTATGGGATATGCAGAAGGCCTCAGCCTTCTCACATTTGTGATTTGCTGATTAGAAACTTCATTTTTTTGGTAACAATTCACACTTTCATCATGGAATAACTTTTCTGTATCTTTGGGGTTGGGTTCAAATTGGCAGGTTCAGTGGGGGAGCCTTGGTCTTTAGTGCCTAGAAACAGGCAGAGGCCACAAGAAATGGTTTGAATCCAGATTTCTGAGAACTGCACAACAAATAGAGCTGCTGGAGGAGGATGGATGAGAGAAGGGCAGAAGCAAGGTCATAGGATGACAAATGTCAGATGCCAAGGAATCAGGAGAAAACACAAATCCAGAAACAGTACTAGCAACTGGAAGCCAAGAGAAGAGTGGGAGTGGATGATGCGGCAAGTAAGAATTCATGTCTAACCACTGTGTTATACACCTGAAACTAATATAAAAAATATTGATGGCAGCTCTAATTGAAAAATAAAAATTAAATAAATAAATAATAAATGTGAAGAACAGAATTCAGTGTCTGTCTCATAATAAATAACAATCATTGAAGCCTTACTGTGTGCTAGTTATGCCAAGCACTTGTCATGGGTTATCTCCTTTAATCCTCATAGTTTCCACATAAGTTGGCCCTTTTATTATCTCTTTTTATAAATGGAAAAACTGAAACTTTTTTTTTTACAAAAAGTGTTTAAATATTTATTTTTCAAATTAAACTTATTGGACTAACATTGATTAATAACATCATATAACTTTTAGATATGAAATTCTATAATACATCATCTGTACGGTGCATTGCATGTTCACCACCCAAAGTCTAGTCTCCTTCCGTCACCATATATTTGACCCCCTTTACCCTCTTCATCTTTCCCCCAAACCCTTTTGCTCTGGTAACCACCATCTATTGTTTGTGTCTATGAGTTTGTTTTATTTGTTCATTTATTGCTTTCTGTTTTATATCCCACATATGAGTGAAATCGTATGGTTCTTGTCCTTTTAATTAGAGAAAGAAATTGAATTATAGTTGACATTCAATAAGGTTATCTCATTCCTGATCTACACAGTTTTTTCTATTTTTTTTCCATTTTTAAAAAGTTTATTTTTATTATGGTGACATTGATTAATGAAATCCAGTAAGTTTCAGGTGTACAAATCAACAGTAATATATATATATATATATATTGCTTTGTGTGTTCACCGCCCATAGTTAGATTTCTTTCTGTCACAACATATTTGACTCCTTTTATCCCATCTACCTCCCTCCTTGCCCCTCCCACCCTACCCTCTGGTAACCACTAGTCTACTGTTCATGTTCATGAGTCTCTGTTTGTTTGCCTGTTTGTTGCTTTTAGGTTTATATTCCACATATAAGTGATATCATGTGATTTTCAACTTTTTCTATCTGGCTTATTTCGCTTAGCATGATTATCTTGAGATTCTTCCATGTTGTCGCAAATGGCAGTATTTCATCTCTTCTTACAGCTGAGTAATATTGCATTGTATATATGTACCACAGCTTCTTTATCCAATCATCTATCATAGGACACTTCAGTTGCTGCCATGTCCTGGCCACCGTGAATAATGTGGCTATGAACATCGGTGTGCAAATATTTTTTTGGATATGAGTTTTCAAGTCTTTGGGGTAAATACCCAGTAGAGAGATTGCCCGATCATATGGTAGATAAATTTTAGTTTTTCCATAGTGGCTGTACCCATTTACAGTCCCACCAGCAGTGTATGGTTTTTGTTACTCCACATCCTCTCCAACACTTGTTATTACTTGTCCTGTTGATTATAGCTATTCTAACAGGTGTGAGATGGTATCTCATTGTGGTATTCTACACCAGATAACTGCATATACGTTATTTCACTTAATTTTCACAATAATCCTGGAGGTTTTATCACTCCATTTTACAGATATACAAACTAGAATTCAAAGATGAAACAGATAATAAATGTGAAGTCAAGACTGGAACTCTTCTGATTCTTCGTCCAGCACCTATTTCAGCATACCACTGCCTTTCTGAGGGAAAGATATTACCCTGTTTTTTCTCCCTTGTGCTTAAGTGCATAAACCCTTGGACAACTGGAAAGTTAGAAGATATGAAAGAACAATGAGACTTTTTCCTAACACCTAGTGATTTTGAGCATCTTTTCATATATTTGTTGGCCATTTGTATGTCCTCTAGGGAAAAGTATCTATTCAGATCCTCTGCCCATTTTTTTATTGGATTGTTTGTTTTTTGTTTTGTTTTGTTTTGTTTTGTTATTGAGTTGTATGAGTTCTTTGTATATTTTGGAAATTAGGCCCTTATTGGAGGCGTTGCTTGCAAATATATTTTCCCATTTGGATGACTGTCTCTTTACCTTGTTGACCATTTCTGTTGCTGAGCAGAAGCTTTTTAGTTTGATGTAGTCCCATTCATTTATTTTTGCTTTTACTTCCCTTGCTTTTGAGGTCAACTTCATAAAATTCTCTTTAAGTCCAAGGTCCTTGAGTTTCATTCCTGTGTTTTCTTCAGGTCTTATATTTTATGGTTTCAGGTCTTATATTCAGGTCCTTAATCCATTTTGAGTTAATTTTGGTGTGTGGTGATAGACAACAATCCAGTTTCATTTTTTTACATGTGGCTTTCCAGTTTTTGCAGCACCATTTATTGAAGAAGCTTTCTTTTCTCCACTGTATGTTTTTGACTCTTTTGTCAAAAATTATTTGTCCATATAAGTATGAGTTTACTTTCCTGGATTCTAGATTCTGTTCCGCTGGTCTGCATGTCTGTTTTGCTGCCAATACCATGCCATTTTGATTACGGTCGCTTTGTAGTATAATTTGAAGTTAGGCAGAGTGATGATGCTCCAGCTTCGTTTTTTTTCCTCAAAATGACTCTGGCAATTTGGGGTCTTTTTTGCTTCCATACAAATCTGATGATTTTTTGTTCTATTTCTTTAAAAAGTGCCAATGGGATTTTGATGGGGATTGCATTAAATCTGTATAATGCTTTAGGTAATAAAGTCATTTTAACTAGGTTAATTCTTCCAAGAACATGGAATATCTTTCTATTTATTTGTATCTTCTTCAATTTCTTTTAATAGGATCTTGTAGTTTTCATTATATAGGTCCTTTACATGTTTTGTTAAATTTATTCCTAGGTATTTCATTCTTTTTTTTTTTTGCAATTGCAAAAAGAAATTATTTTTTCCACTTCTTTTTCTGACAATTCATAATTAGAGTATAGGAATGCTATGGATTTTTGAACATTGATTTTTGTATCCAGAAAATTTACTGTATATGCTTATTGGGAAAACTGAAACTTGGAGAGGTTTAGTAACTTATCAAAATCACACAGCCACTAAGTGGTAGATCTGGGATTCAAAACTAAAATATCTTACTCTAAGCGAGCAATCTTTACCATTATGTTCTAGAATTAGACCTGCGTTCCAACCTGGTTCTGATATGAACAAACCTTGTGACCCTGGGGAAGTTGCATTAACCTTGGACCACAGATTTCTTTTCTTTTTCTTTTTTCTTTTCTTTTTTTTTTTTTTTTGTTAGGCCAAGCAACCCTTGGTTGACCTCACAGATTGCAAGGACCTTATCAGTTTACAATCACTTATTTTTTTATTTTTTACGCCTACAGCACCTGGTCTTCCTAGATGGTCTCCCATCCAAGTACTAATCAAGCCCAACCCTGTTTAGCTTCTGAGATCAGATGATATCTGGCTTGTTCAGGGTAGCATGACTGTAGACAAGAACCACAGATTTCCTCTCTGTGAATATGGGCTTTTAATAATACTTACTTCATAACATTATTATGCATTTTTAATTTATGAATTGAGTAATACCTGGAAAGAGACTGGAAGGGTATCTGGCACCTGGTAAGTATCAATCCGTATCAACAGTTATTATTATTAACTTAAATGATGAACATGGAATCCTGAGCAGTATTTTTCAAACTATAGGTCTTGATCTATCAGGGGTCATGAAATCAAATTAGTGGTTCATGACCAATGCTTTTCAGTGAAAAGGAATAAAATAGAATAGAATAGAAATAAATTGGCGTTTATTATATGTAGTAAAAAAATATTGTTTCTTATGTTTTAATTTATGTGTGTGTGTATGTACGCGTGCATGTGCACGTGCATTTTGAACATTGAGTAAAAATGAAAAATGTATTTCTGATTATTAACAGCTGTCAAAAAAAAGGACTTTTAAAAATCTTGTGAAGTAGCATTTTTCAAAGTGTAGTCCCAGAACCTGCAGCATCATTTTCACCTGGGAACTTGATAGAAATGCAAATTGCTGAGCCCCACCAGGAGTCAGCCTTTTGCATTTTAGCAAGGCCTCCAGGTGATTAAGGACAATTACATATTCAAAAGTGGCACTTGGAAATCATGAAAAAATTAGGTAAGGGTACATTAAATTACTTATGAGTGGTTAAAAGTACATGTTTTATTGTTTGGCTTAAAGCTTTTTATTCTCCACAGAATGCTGTCCTGTGTTGTATGACTGGTTTTGTGTAGTTGTTTCCTCTATTTTCTATGCTGCCTGCTCATAGTGCATGTGGGTAAGTCCCACAGATGTCAATTAGTTTATATGTAGAAGGACACTGAGTAGTCAGATACTGTACTTTCTTCTAGAACTACAAAATAAAAGCTTACATTCTTTTTGAGTAGCCCTGAGCCCTAAATATTGAATTTGTGTTCAATTTGAAACATTTTAATGATAATAGTCCAGATGCCTGAACAGCTGTAAAATTAGGAATGAAATTAAGAATTAAAAAAACGCATTTAATATTTTATTAATTGAAATATTTATTTTGAAAAGCACATATAGTCAAGAAGATATTGACAGTCAAATTAATATGAAAGTAATGCTGAGATAAAATCTTTTTGGAAAAATGGAAGTGATAAAAATTTTTATACTGGGAATTTTTTCCCCTTCAAAGAAAACAATGAATGTGTTTAAGATCTTTATTGATTGTATACCATTACTTTAAAGAGAGAGCAGGTAATGTTACGCTAACCAGCCTTTGTTCATGATTGCATTTAATGTAATTTACTGTGGTATTTGATTTTTGATTGGAGAGTGTATTTACTTTAAGACTTAAAAGTAGCCTCTTCGGAAATACAGCATCCAGATTCACTAGAGAAGACTTGAGGACTTTCTTTTCCATTTAAAAGAATATTCACTTGGATTTTTAAAAGGCAGGTTTTCAATAGTTACATATTAACTTTTCTAAAAATTATTAGTGGTATGTGAAAATATTTTTCAGGATTAAAGTGTTAGGAAAAATGAATTTGAAGATTAAGGACATCTATCTGCTGGCTCACCATAGGTAAAATTTCATATTTAAAGAGTAGCTTGAGAGTTGCTTTGAAAGATCTTTCTCTACTTTGCATTTTATGGTTGAAGAAGAATGGAAAGGGAAAACAGCTAGGAGGATGTTTGCTCTGATTCTACTTCTGGTATGAATTAGCATCTGTGACCTCAGGCAAACTACTTAGTTTTTCTGGACCTTAGTTTCCTTATCTGTAAAATAAGGGAGTCGAAGTAAATACTTTCTTAGATTGTTCTAGCCTTGAAAAAGTCTGTTACTAAATGGTAGTGTGTTCCTTTTGAGCAATATTGATAAGAATGTGCCTATGTGTATGCATTGGCAGGGCTCACAAAATGGATGTTCGACCTTTCCTTGACAGAGTTCATGTGCCATTGGGCTAGTTTTCATTAGCTATGGGTTTGTGGGCATGGGCGGATTACTCATTAGGAGGCATTTGAAAATTTTTAAGGGTGTTTTTGGTCATGACAATAATTGGATGAAGCTACTGGCATTTCGTATCTAGGGGTCAAGAATGCCATACATCTTGCAATGTGTGTGACAGTCCCTCACTACAAAGAATTTTCTCTCCCCAAGTGCCAAGAATATCCCCATTGAGAAACAAACTAGCTAATGAGGTTAAAAGCTAGAGTTTTAACTTCATATTTTATAGTCATCTGGGAAATTGGGAATAAAGTCATATACTTTCTGCTGTTTTAGTAACACAAATGGAAACAATATCTATTCTTAGGTGACAACTGGTGCTTATGATGCATAGGAGAGAACAGCCTCCAGCTCCCTACACTATATATTATGTAGTAAAAAAACAAACAAACAAACAAAAACAAACCAAAAAAAAACCAGTAAAAATCTCAGCCTCAGCTCTGTTAGTACAATGTGTAAATATAACTTGAAGACATACTAGGAATAGTTTCTTTGAGTATGAAGTTACTAGTTTCCTGATGACAGTCGTATTTTTAATGAAACAGTTTACAGAAGTTTCCATTCAGTGTAACTAGACATTTCTTATGTTCAGATAAATGCTAAAATTAAGGTATTAAATGCATTGATTTGATTTTCCGTGATAAGACATACCACTTGCTTAACAGTTCTACGCATACATGAGTACTTCCTGTTCTCCCTTTGGTGCCTTCTGCACTTGCCTTGGCCTTGTGTATTTTGGGTCAGGTTAAGGATAGAGTCCATTCAGCAAGAGTGACTCATCCAGGGCTGTCCCAAGAACCCTGGTAATGTTTTCAAATTTGAGGTGAATTTTGGTTAAATCACAGGACCATCTTCTTAAAATTCTTTTCTTTCATCTTTCTTCTTGTGTATGTTAAGTCCTTGGACTGTTAATGTGTGAATTTTTAAACTACTGCTTATATTAAGCTCTCAGAGACTGTGAGTATAAAAGGTGCTATAATTTTGTCTAGCAAACCAAAGCTAACTTAATATTTTCCAGAAGTGAAAGGGAACCCTTTCTTTTCCTTTCTTTGGTAAATCTGGGCCTTATTATCGCTGCAGGAGAAGGGGGAAAAGGAGGTGATATTGGAATGTTTAACTTTTCTTATGAATTTGGTAAAAAGTTTAGATTTAAGGAGAAGATTGAAATTACAGAATTAATATATATTTTGGATATTCTTTTATGTTTATTATCTATGCAAAGCCTTCTTAATTAACAAGTTGAAGGTTATATGCTACATTTCTTTAGAATGAAATTATCAGAATCAGAACAAAAGCTCACTTAGAAAATAGTTATAACCATCTTACTTCAATCTTTTAAAATTAGTCCAAAGTGGTTTAGGTGACTTGCTTCAGAATGCAGTCAGGACAAGGCAGACAAGGTCTTGCTTTTTGGTGATTGTTTTTTTACCCTACTGCCCTAGTCACCTTTCCCTGAGACAACAAAACCCAAATGAAACCCCAATGCTAAATTAAACCCCATTTGAACATTAAAATTTTAAAAAGTTTTTAAATTAAATTTTAAAAAATGTAAATTAAAAAGTAGAAAACCAATTAAAAATTAAAACAGAAAATAAAAATTAAAAAATTAAATTAAAAATTTTTACAAATAAAATTAAAATTAAATCCAGATGTTAGCCTAAGGCATCCTATTCATATAATGAATTACTTCCTTTGGTCTGCAACTAGAAGGGTACTATTTAAGCTCCATCTGGCAAAATTGAAAAAGAGTGACTCATGATTTTCTGTATTCTATTGTTTAGGTGAGGAATTATGGCTAAGAAAAGAGCATGTGAATCTGTAACTAACATTTTAAAAAGCATTTTTATGAGTCTAGATTAACCCTGAAGGCAGATGAAAAATATGCCACATTAAAATCAATTTGTCATACTTTCTATTTTTGGTTACATTTTAAGCTAATTCCTTGTAATAATATTAACTGTGTCAAATCCATTTAATATGAATGTTCTCAATTCACTGTAGATTTTCATTCAATTCAGTCTTCAAACCACACTATAATTGTCCATTGTTCTCTTATTTTATCCTGTTCATATTCCTGAAAAACAAAAAATAAATAAATCTGAAGGTATTTAACAGTTAAGAGATTTCATGCAGAAAAAAAACAAGAGTTTTAAAAAAACCTGAATAATCTCTGAAGAGATTAAAGCACTGCCCTGAGTCAAATAATCATTGAAGGTGAGTGAGTGAGAGAATGGAGGAGGGTGGGGAGAAGAGGGAGGCCTCAGCTCATGGTAACTGCTGTGTAAAGCTGAGAAATGGAGAATTCTTTTTGTGCAGTGCTTTTATTATCTCACTGTTTGTGGTCCCATCCTCTACTGTTTAATTTGTGGAACATTCCAGGGAGTATCCTTAGCTTCCCTGACATGAGCCTGGGACTGGAGCTTGAAAGCATTGAGGGGCTCTTTTCCAAAATTAAAGGGGACAAATAGAGCAAGTTGGCTGTGCTGCACATGGCTCAGCTGGTGGAGACAGACTCTTCATCAGGAGCAAGGTGAGACCTTTGTGCCACTGAGCTATGGGATGCCAGGGCATGCTGTTCCACATACCTTCGCAGCCAGTTCTGAAGTGTAGGATACGATCTCAGAAAAATGGGATTACTTCTATATCTCAAAAGAGAGAACACTAAATGCTCAGACTTCCTTGAGACCTTTGCATGAAGCTCAGTGTTACATCTGAGACTCTGCCTCGAATATATTTATTTTCAAACAAGAATAGGAACTAGTGGCTTGTAAGGGTTAGTCCTTATTTGTTTAACAAATAACATTCTGACCTAGTACATAGCAGTAATAAAAGTGGCATCTTTTTTGCTGCTGTTCTCTTTTTTTTTTTTGCTGTAATAAAGATTTACTTAATGTCTTAGAAAGAACCATTAAGTAAAATTATATCAAACTAGTTGTGGAAATGACAAGCAATTAGTGTATGATATCATTTATGAGCTGTGTTATTAATGTGAAATGCTAGAATAATTTAGAAAGAGTAAATAATATGTAAAGGTCATATTACCATGAGCCTAGAGGGGCAGGAATGGAGGAGGAGAGTGAGTGACGGAGAAAGGGAGAAAGACTAAAAGAGAGAGAATAAATACATGTGTGATGTTAAGGTAGAATATGGTAAAATTGCTGATGATATTTCCTAGTAGTCTGGGATAACAGTCTGAATAACAGCTGGTGCTGCTGTTTGTCAAGGTTGTCAGAGAACAGATCCTGTGACTGCTTAAGAGATTCAATTGATTCTGATACCATTGTTGACTCATAAATTGTAACTGCAGTAATGAGGATTGTGTTTACAGACTTCCGGGCAGGCATCAAAGGCCTCTGGCCTGTTATTTCCAATGAACCAGAATACATTTTTATCTTAAATCTGAACTTTGATTTGAAACAAAGATGTTAGCTGTTTTTTTTCGAGTTGGTAGTTCTTTTACCTTGCAACTTCTTGTTATTCCATTGTTACATTTCCAGTGAATTCTCTTTAGAATGAGTTCATGTAGGAACCAGTCTACCTGCTTGCTCTCTGAGAGACTGAATTTGGTGTTGTAATTGATTTTAATCAGAGGCAAGGATGCATCATTATTTTTTTGACTGTTGAGAACTGTAGTAAACAATTTAGCCATAGAACATTTGTTTGGCAGCATTTGGAAAGTTATTAACCTGGCACCCCAACTCCTATTAGAATAATGTATTCATTACTCTGAAGGTCTATGAGTATAGCATTGTTTGTGGTAGATAGGGGCCACTAACTAGTATTTGGTAGCTTATTTGAAAATTTTTTCTGGACTTCTTTTTTTAAAGCAGAACTTGTGTGGCATATTATAAAAGCCTTTATCATTGTATAACTTTGTTATGAATTGTTTCTTCACTGAGACCATTTGATATGATTTTGAGTCTCAGATTTTTGAATCTTTATGTTTTTGGTCTAACACAAGTGGTTCTTTCTTCACACTCCCAATATATCTTTTATTAATAGGTTTGTTTAGTTTAACACATTTCTGATATTTAAGGATGGCTGACTTTCTTTTTTCACTAGTGAGTGGTATTTATAAGGGTTGGTACAAAACTTGGTATCCTGGGTTGATCAATTATCCTATTATCTTGCTTTATCCTCTTCAAAGTTTTGACTAAATCAGGTGTAATATTAAATGTCTTGCAATTTATCATATAAAAATAATGCTTTCTTAAAATAATTTTAAGTTGATAACTTTTTCATAATGACTTTTTGGTTTATATTTGTTTATTTTTTGGTTCATTCATGGCCAGCATGGTACATTTCTTCTATTTAAAGTGAGACTTTAAGAAAATCACAATTTGTTCTCTCATTTCCTCTTCTAATTTTTTGTTTAACTTTAAGTATCAGATTCAGGTTATGACTACAAGAATCAGTATTAGAAACTAGTCTCTTCTGTTATTAATTGCCATATAGTATTCTGTGGCTTTTTCACTTATTTATTTTGTCAGTAAACTCTATTTAAGTATTATCTTGAAATCACCAGGACTCCTGCAGTATGTTTACACCTGCTTGGTGGTTTGGAAACCAGACTGAAAAGAGCAATGATGATGGGCAGGGGTCTCAAGAGAGATTAGAAGTGGGTTAATTGTTTACTGGGGTCTTGGAGTCAGTGTTTTTTATCTAGACTTTTGCTACGAATCTACAGTTGCTTCTTGGTCCAAGGAAGGCAATGGCCAGAGTACATCATCAATCAGGAGACCAAATACTTTAATCTTTTTCCACATCCTTGCCAACACTTGTTTGTTGATTTATTGATGATGGCCATTCTGACAGGTATGAGGTGATATCTCATTGTGATTTTAATTTGCATTTCTCTGGTGCTCAGTGATGTTGAACATCTTTTCATATGTCTATTGGCCATCTGTATGCCCTCCTTGGAGAAATGTCTGTTCAGGTCCTCTGCCCATTTTTTAATTGGGTTGTTAGGATTTTCTGGTATTGAGTTGCACGAGTTCTTTACAAATTTTGAATATTAAACCCTTGTTGGATGTGTTATAGGCAAATGTCTTCTCCCATTTATTAGGTCGTCTTTCTATTTTGTTGATGCTTTACTTTGCTGTGCAAAAACTTTTTAGTTTAATGTAGAACCATTTGTTTATTTTTGCTTTTGTTTTCTTTGCTCAAGGAGATATATCAGAAGAAAAAAAATATTACTAAGAGCAATGTCAGAGAGTTTATTGCCTGTGTTTTCTTCTAGTTTTATGGTTTCAGGTCTTACATTTAAGTCTTTAATCCATTTGAGATTATTGTATATAGTGTAAGGGTGTGCCTAGTTTCATTTTTTTGCATGTATCTGTACAGTTTTCCAAAAACCATTTATTGAATAGACTACCTTTACTCTACTGTGTATTCTTGCCTTTGTCATAGATTAATTGACCATATAGATATGGGCATTTTTCTGGTCTCTTTATTTTGTCTCATTAATCTTTGTGTCTGTTTTTATGCCAGTACCATGCTGTTTTGATTACTATAGCCTTGTAGTATAGTTTGATATCAACTATTGTGATAACTCCAACTTCATTTTTTCTCTAGATTGCTGTGGCTATTTGGGGTCTTTTGTGGTTCCATATAAATTTTAGGATTATTTGTTCTAGCTCTACTTCCACCATACTATTGGTGTAATTGCAAATTGGTGCAGCCACTATGGAAAACAGTATGGAGGCTCCTCAAAAAATTAAAAATAGAACTACTTTATGACTCAGCAATTCTACTTCTGGGTATTTATTCAAAGAAACCCAAAACACTAATTCAAAAAAAAACATATGCACCCCTATGTTCATTACAGCATTATTTATAATAGCCAAGACGTGGAAGCAGCCTAAATGCCCATCAATAGACAATTGGATAAAGAAGATGTGGTATGTACAATGGAATATTATTCAACCATAAAAAGAATGAAATTTTACCATTTGCAACAACATGGATGGACCTGGAAGGTATTATAATAAGTGAAATAAGTCAGACAGAGAAAGACAAATACCATATGATTTCACTTACATGTGCAATCTAAAAAACAAAATAAAGGAAGAAATAAAACCGAAACAAACTCATAGAGACAGAGAACAAACTGATGGTTGCCAAATTAGGGGGTGGGGATTGGAGGTGAGTGAAAAAAGTCAAGGAATTAAGAAGTACAAATTGGTAGTTATGAAGTAGTCAAGGAGATGTAAAGTACAGCATAGGGAATATAATCAATAATATTGTGATAATTATCTATAGTACCAGATGGGTACTAGATTAATCGGGGGATCACTTTGAAAATTATATAAATGTCTAACTACTACGCTGTATACATGAAACTAATATAAAATAATATTAAATGCTAACTATAATTGAAAATATAAACAAACAAAGAAACCAAACAAATAAATGAAAGATAAAAAAGGATGTGTACTTCAGAGTCCAGAGAACTGGGGTCCAAACACAGATTTCATTTAGTAGCTGTACCTTTGGACAAGTTACTTAACTTCTCAGAGCCTATTTCTTTTTCATTTACAAAACAGGGATGATGAAAACTGCAGTATTAGCTTATGAGGATTAAATGGAACAATGTAAATAAGCTACTGGTATCTATTAAAAAAAAAAAAAAGGACTTTGCCCTGTTATGACTGACAGCCTCTAATGCCTCTGGGTATCTGTAATGCCGTCTCAGTACAATTACCCTTAAATTCCTTTAGAAGTTTTAGTGGCTTCATGTTCTCAATTCTAATGACTTTAAAACTGTCTTGAGCAGGTGACAGCAATGAGCCACCACGTCAACAGCCCATTCATTTCTGTTCTGATTTAAAGTAATAGACCCTTTCCTCTTTGAAGTTGGACTTCTTGCTTCTGACCTTTCTCTAACCACTTTTTTCTTTTTCTCTTTCTTCCAGTTTGATTTCCTTCATTTTGTTTCTTTCTTTGCTTTATTTCTTTTTCACCCTAAAATCTTGTCAGTTTCCTGTTTTCTTCCCATAGTCTTGCATAATATTATTGCTCATGGTGTTTATCTGACTCTCTTCTTCAGTTACACATTTCCAGGATATACTGCATTGTTTTTGTTCACTTTGGGTGAAACCATGTACTAAATAATCCACTTTAGCTATTCTAAACTGCTTAAAGGAACTGGTTTACAGTAGTTCCCCTTTATCCGATTTATCTTTCCAGGATTTCAGTTACCCATGGTCAACTTCAGCCTGAAAATATTAAATGGAAAATTCCAGAAATAAACAATTCATAAATTTTCATTTGCTTGCCGATCTGAGTAGCGTGATAGAGTTTTACTCTATCCTGCCCAAGACATGAATTATTCCTTTGTCCAGCACATCCACACCATATATGCTATTCGCCTTTCAGTCACTTAGTAGCCTTGTCATTTACCAGATCGGTTATCAGAGAGAGAGAGATTACATTTACATAACTTTATATACATAACTGTATGTTGTTATAATTATTCATTTTTTTATTATTATTATTGTTATTACTCTCATATAGTATAATTTATAAGTTAAACTTTATGATAGGTGAGTGTGTATGTATATACATATACACACACACACACACACATATATATATATGTGTGTGTATATGTGTATATATATATATATATATATATATATATATATATATGAAAAAAGGTTGTATATATACAGTTTGGTACTATCTGTTGTTTCAGACATCCACTAAGGGTTTTGGAACATATCCCTGAGGGTAAAGGGGGACTACTGTATACCTATTACTAATACTTCTATTTCGCCCCATAAAACTTCTGTAGAAATGTAAAACCAGATAAGCAGTTGATTTGACAATAATATTACATTAGTTCTTGGTTCAAAGCACTCTGGATTTGAGAGTCAGTTCTGATATTCTGAACTATCACAAAATATTTTGTGAAGTGGGATAATGTTCAAATGAGATGATGTAGCAGAAAGCATTTCATGGTGCAAATGTTATTATTACTGAAAATTCTTATTGAAGAGGATCTCCATTCAATATCATAGGACATTTAAAAAAATATATATTTTTTATTTTGAAATAATTTCAAACATAAAATTTGAGAAAGTAGTGCAAAGAATGCCATGTAACCTTTTCTAGATGTTAGCATCTTTAAGGTATCAAAACCAGAAAATTAACTTTGATATAATACTGTTAACTAATTTATAGATGTTATTCAAGTTTCATCAGTTGTACCACCAGTGTCCTTTTTCTGGATGTAAACAGGAAGCATACATATTTTTAGTTTTTTGTCTTATTAGCTTCCTCCAGTCTGGGACAGATTCTCACTCTTTCTTTGTCTTATATAATCTTGACACTTGAAAAGTAGTGACCAGTTATATTGCAGAATGTCTCTCAGTTAGGTTTTCTGATGATTAAGTTCAGGTTATGCATTTTTGGCAAAAGTACCACCGAATGATCCCATGCCTTTCTCAGTCCATTATATCAGGAAGCATGTGATGTCAAGGTGTCTAATAATGATGTTAACTTCAATTCCTCACTTGAGTTCTGCGAGGTTTCTCCACTGTTAAGTTGCTGGTTTCCTTTTTGTAATTAGTAAGCATCCTGGAAAAGATACTTTGAGGCTATGTAAATGACAGTTTTTCATCATATTTTTGACTGCAAATTTTTCTGCTTGAAACCATTGTCATTGTTGTGTTTTCCAAATGGTGATTTTCTGTTTTATCATTAATTTCTACATTTGTTAATTAAAATTTTTCAGTAAGAACGAGCTTTTCTTTTTCTTCCATTTATTTTACTTATTCAGTTACTTATTTATATCAGTAAGGACTCATGGATATTTGTTTTAATTTATGTGTTTTAATCCATTTCAACTGGTATTTATTTTGTTGCTCAAACTGTCTAGTCTTCAAGTTGGCTCCTGTGTTCTTTCTTTATTCAATATAATTTTTAGAACACTTCTTGTTTTTTGTTACCACGAGATGCTCCAGGTTCATCTTATGCTTTTTCTGATCCAGCCCTTGAATCAGCCGTTCAAGTAGATTTCTTTTATTGAAAAATGATATTTATAAACCAAGATGTGGGTGTTAGATGTTCTCATTCACAAAATAATGTATCTCTTTTCTCCTATCATATGTTTACTTATTTCCTCAAACTTTCAATATACATAAAATACTTTCAGAGTTGCTAACTCATATCTCTGTGAAAAACAAATCTATTAACTAGATGATAATATTTGTGTAAAATTATTTTTTTTCTTTAGTCTTACAGTGTAGAGTCAAAATACTATGGCCTGCAAAAAAAACTATGGAGTTATCATCTTGATCTGAATATTTGTATACTTAAACAAGTAATCTGCAAATCAAAGTTTTTTTTAATAGACTAATTTTGATATCTGTATTGTTACTAACATGAAAAGAAGCCTCATATTTCTAATATGTTTTCAAACTGCTGTGAAAATTGGGCAAGTATGCTGCCCACAATTAGGAAAATGTAAAGCCTCGTAGAAGCTGCATATCATTGTAGTTGACATTTTTAATTAATTTTTTAAGCTTTGGCTAAAATTTGGTTAGGAAATAGTACAAATAATAGTTTGTTTATGGTATTATTTCAAGCCTCTTTCTTTAATTCTTACCCTCACTATTCTGGTTCTTTCACAATGTTCTCAACTTCATATTCTCTGATTCTTTTCCTTTAACTGTACATTGAGAATTGAATCAGCCTCAGTTTGTAACTCAGTTTCTAACGTCACTGGAAATACTATATCTTTTCTAACCAGTTCTGTGTAAGAGATATCGAAAAAGACAAAGGGAATTTTTTTTTTTATCACACATACCTTTTGTCATTATAAGTGTGTATCAAACCTTTCATTTGATAGAAAGGAAAAAAAACCCTACCAACAAAGGAAAACCCCAATCAAAAACTGAAAGTCCTGAGCATTTGGTCATTTGTTAGTCAAACTATTGAAGGCTGAGGTACCACTTAAATCTCAATTAATACCTGATATTCAGGCATTTCTCTTCCAGCTCCCACCCTTTAAAGAATTCATTTAACTTTAGGTGAGATTGATAACACAAATAACGTTCTTTTTCTAGTATTCATAGAAATGTTTGTTTTGTTTTCTTTGAGAATGTGGAACTTTTACATTTCCCCATATATAATAGTATTTTCATCATCTGCACTTTAAATTCTCTCCCTTCTTTGGGAATCTGCATATTACAGTAGCTCAGAGCACACTTGTGACTAGGGTTCTAATCCTTAGTCTATCAGCTATATGATTCTTGGTCAAACTACTTAATCACAACTGGCCTCATTTTTTTTTTTTCTGGAAAATAGGGACAAAAATATAACTTCTATACATGGTTCTTGTAAAGTTTAAATGACCTATCAGATGTACAGTGCTTAGAAGCATTCCTGGCACATAGTAAGCACTCACTAAATGTTACTGCTATTATAGTTGTTATTATCTGTGTACCCTGCCTTTCTTTGGGCCTTATCATATCTGCATTTTCTAGACTACTAGATACATGGGTATTTACGATATATATGTACAATAAAGAGTAGGAACCATTGTTTTTGCATTATAAGGAGTTAAGACTAGACATCTATAATCCCTTAGGTGAGGATGAAGTCAAAGAGTAAATGATATAACATTACTACATGTTTTTTCTACCTTAATGTCTTTAATATTGATTTGTCTCTCACGCGTGAAAAAAATAACAGAAAACAGCTTTCTTTAAGTTTCTGTAACTAAGTACAATAAGATAAAATTTCATGAAAAGCCTCAAGGTAAAGTGTGACCTAAGTCAAAAATAGACTCTCCAATCTGACAAGCCATTTTGTCCTTCTGAAAGATGAGACCTGTAAACTACAGAGTATAACGGTCTCTTTTCCTGCTTTATTTCTGGGTTTCACTGAAGAGAGAAGGGAACTGGAAGATCAGGGTGGGGAATGATATAAAATGCTGGAAAGAGGAGAAAGAGTCCAACTCAAACAACAGTTAAGTACAGAAAAAGTTTATTGTTGTTAATCGTGATTTTTCAGATATGAAGGGAAATTGACTTCTAGTAGAATGTCTATTTTCGATAATGTGTCAGAATTAATACCCTGTAACATGATAGGTGTGGCAAGCATTTCTGATACCCAGATAGAGCTACAGTAGTGACCTCGTGCTCAAGTTTCTCTCCTGAGCTATAATTTTTGAATGCCAGCATTATTTCTCTTGGATAGAAAAAGAAAACTTAAATCCTTCAATTGTGCCACTTATTGTATACATGTTTGTATCTCATTTAATTTGGTATCTTTCAAATAAAAATTTAATTTGAAATTTGGGGAATGTATGAAGTAGTTAGACTACTATTAACCTTGTAAGATTTTGATCTTTTATCTTAAATAGCATAGTGAACTCTTAGTGAATGCATTTTTTCTCCTATTAGTCATACTCAGTGTTTACAAAGTTTTGTTTTCTTTTATACAAATGCCAACATTTTTGTAACTTCTTGGTTTATGAAGGGTGAATGTTTAGAGTTACTGAGAACCATGAAAAGGAAGATACCACAGGTATTTATTTACTAGGTTTAATAAGAGAGTAATTGATATTATTACCTTTGTCTACAGAAATCTAGGAAAGTTTTGGGTTTCATGTGCCTTTCTGGCTTAGCAGTTGTAAAACAGTAACAGGTTGTGAGTATCACTATGTGACAGGGCCATCAGCAGCAAAAATAGGTTCGTCACAGTCGTTGATTTGTGCATGGGAATTCTTGGTATGGTGGGAATGTTTATTTGTTTACTTTTTATAACCTAAAGAATGTCTTCCTTGAAGAAAGCTATTTCCCCTCTGTCTTTTGAGAAGATCATAATCTTTTGCATGATTTATCGATCACCTTTGGCCACAAGTGTATGTCAAGTTATATTGGACAAGTTTTAATCACAAGAATAAATTTCAACAACATCTTAATAAAAATAGCTATGTAGCAATGTGAAGACAAACATTTTCAAGCTCCAGTATATATTCATTGTAATAATAAAAAAACCCGCAACCTTAAGTACTTCATAGTTCATGGTTTGTGCCACATTTTTATGTGAGTTTTGCAGATTCTTAGCTATAGACATTAACATTCATATTTGGTTGCAAGTTGGAAACCTTTGGGAAATTGATATTGCCTAAATGCCTGTTGGTGAAAGTTTATTCTTCCTTGAAAAAAATTTATCAACAAAATATTGAGGGGTAAGAATAAAATTTATGGATAGACAAAGACGTTTATAAGTGGACAAGGAAGGAAGGAAGAGGAAAGGAAGGAAGGGCAGAAGGAAGGAATGAAATCATTTTAGGAAGAGGGAAACCCATGTGCAAAGAAACAATATTGTAGTGAGAATATTAGGAGATACTTGGTAAATGTCCAGGAATTTAGGATGAATTGAGACACTGCTCATGAAGAGGAAGGAATGGAGTTACGAATTATGAAAGGATTAAAATGACTGAATTTGGTGACTAATTAATGGAGGACGTTAAGGAGAAGGGGGTTGGAAAGACCCTAGCCAACAGTGTATTAGTCATAGATATTAGTGACTAAACCTCACTCTGCCCCATTCATTTCTGAGTAGCTCAATCAGGGTATTAAATCACGTGCTTTTGTGAAGCCTAAAAATATGGTTTCATGTTTCAACTCTGTCGGTCATATGTGCATCCTTGGGAGAATAACCTCTGTGTGTTAAATTCTGGAAGAGAATACTTCTCAGAGATTTTATAAAGACTATTTGGAGGAGAGAAGTAACTTTTAATAACTATATAAGTGCAAAATGTATTGTTGTCCTATTGCCCACTGCTACTAATTGTTAACATTAAAATGTATATTTGCAAAATGACTTCTATTTGCTAAATTAAGAAATGTGACACTGTGTCCCCAATTTTTCAGTTATACCATTATAGCAGTCTCTAGACACACCACAGTTTTGCAATACTCTTGGGTCTTGCCAGCATTCAATTCCCTTCTCCATCTTTTTAATTTCTAATGTAAATGAAACAAGAAGTAATGGTTGAGTTCCTTTTTCTCTTAAATTTGTTACTGAAAAGTATGCAGTCCTTTTCTCCAAGTAAAATAAATGCACAAGCCATGAGGCAGACTAATAGTTTATTTTCCTTTCTTTGGTGACAGGAACAAGGAAATTTTTGTGAGGAAACAAAATACTTGTTTGCAAAGAACCGGTGTTAATGTGTCAAAGGTGACTAACATCTTGAATCTCATCCAGACACCTCCTGAAGGAGAATTGAGGACACAGTAAAATAATGGCCATCTTTAATACCTGGCTTGGCTCTTAGTACCAAATTTTGATGTGACTTGTACCCTAGTGCGCTGGGCCAGGCCTCGCTCAAGTTTGCAGATATAACCCTCCTCCTTTAACCCAATACTAGACAGAAAGCAACCCAAACGGCCTGCATTGTTATTTTCTCTACAACTTGCTTACTTTTCTAAAGTTTTCGGTTTTCCTAAGGGGAAAAGGAGGACAGCCCAAGAACAGAGCAATGACCCTGTGCCTCATTTCTGGGCTGAGCCTCTTGGTGAACTGCCTTTAGAAGGTGAGAAACCTCTCCCTCAAGTGAGGAAATCCTCAGGCCTGATATGCTATTCTGGCCACAAGAGAGTATAAAGAGGATAACGGTCTTTTTCTTCTAAAGCCTAGAAAAGAATTATCGTCTTTGGAAATAGGGCCCTGGAATCTACATTCTAAGAAATTTCTCAAGTGAGTCTTATGTACACTAAAGTTTAAAAATATTTACTAAAAAGTCCAACCTCTACTATGGTCTTTTTATTTACTTATTTTTTTAAAAGCCGCAATATATAACTAATAAACACGTATTTACATTTCTAAGAAAATGAGTTACTACTTGCTTAACTAGATCTTTCTCAGAATGACTTCTAACTTAAATAAGATCTATTATTTTAGAGTAAAAACACATACCAATATTTGGAAGAATATATTAACATATGTTTTGGTAATGGCAGCATTGTTAAAATTAATAGATAGCTTTCTAAGTTGACTAGACTAAAAAAGGCGTCAACGATAGGTTGGAGATGTAAGCTAACTTCAGTGTACCTATTAGAATTTTAAGCTTATAGTTCTATAATCAGAAATCATATTTGAATTGAATATTAATGGAATGCTCTGCTTTAGAATCTTAAATTTGTTATGAAAAGTATGTAGTCCTTTTTTTCCAAGTAAAATAAATGCACAAGCCATGAGGCAGGCTAAAGATTGCAGACACTGTCATTAATGTGGCTTTAAATAAGAGAGAAACACCTAGAAGACTAAAAAGCTTTATCACCTTTTCATTCCCACTTTTCCCCAAGGTGAAACATTTGTGGCCATGAGAAATTAAATAGCATTCTCAAGGGGCTAATTGAAGAGAGCTCCCACTTAACTTGCACCCTTGGCTGCACCCAGGATTGGCCCCTTCCATCACATTAGCTCCTATATGATTAACTTCTACTATCACCTCTTAAAAGAGGATCCCTTTAAATAACAAAGAACAAACCAAAATAGGACAAAGGAACATATGACTTAAATATTATTGCGGAGGAAGAAATGTGGCTAGAGACTGATCTGGATCTGTGCCGTTCAGTATGGTAGCCACAGCTCTTGAACATTTCTAATGGTGTTAACATACAACTGAGGGACTGAGTTTTTGTTTCTAATTTTATTTAATTTTAATTAACTTATTTAAATTTAAATACCTATATATATTTTTTTCAATTGTTGGAAAAAAGCATTTTTTGGTATAATTTGGCTCTGGAATTTTTATGAAAATTAATACCAATTAAGGATTTGTGATAAAAATTTAGCCTCCAAATTGAGATGTGCTATATGTGTGTAATGTACACTGGATTTATAAGACTTAATAAAAAATGTAAAATATCTCACTAATGCTTTTAGTATTGTTTATATGTTGAAATAATAAATTTTTGGATATACTGAGTCAAAATACATTATTAAAACTAATTTCAGTTTTTTAAAAACTTTTTTAATGTAAATAGTAGAAAATTTTATATGTGGCTTTCATTATATTTCTATAGGACAGCACTAATCTAGATGTTTATGATGACTCAGATTTCCATAATATTGGGTACTAGAAAGTCTAGTATCCCATGACATTTATTTTAATACCATGACTCCAAAAGGAACAAAATATATATTATTGGATAAATGTCTATAAATAATTTTATGAACTTAGGAAACAATCTGATTACTTTATGACTAAGAATACAGATTACTAACCAAATGGAGTCAATGCCAACCTAATAGATATCAACTCATTAAAACGATTAGAAATATTTAAAGTGAGACTGAATAAATGTTTAAAAAAAACTTTTTTTCATTCCAGATTTCTTTCCCACAACTTTTAAAGAAATTTATCTTAGTCTAAATTAGCTAAGCAAAACATATTGTTCCAATTTTATCACATAATATTCATAAATCAAATGATAAATATTTAATCATCTGTTCAGAGGTGGAATGCTTATGGCTTCAGAGTAGAATAAAGAAACCTATAAGTCTTCATCCTTGTTTATGGGGAACTTAGAAATCTGGTATAGTAGGTAAGAAGCACATTCTACAAATTGGAAATATAAAATGACATCTATAGTAAAGGACTAAATTTGGTGGATTCTAGTTGTTTGGGAATTTAGGGGGAAGCCAAGCAAATATGAGCTGAAATTTGTAAGAGGTTAGACAGTGAAGGTGGAACTTGAGCTTGAATGGTCAAATTTGCATTGACTGGATGAAGGGATCTGCACATTACACATTGGGCTTTTTGAAGGGGTCATTCATCACTTTTTGATAACTGTTTGCTTGCCTTTTTACTCACTTGGATGTGAAATCCTTGAGGACAATGATTCTGTTTATTTTACCTCCCCCATCCCAAAGCCTTTGGTGCCTGGTACACAGTGGGTATTCAGTTTTATTTATGAGTGTCATCAATATCTGAATAAATAAATGAGAGCATTCTCATCAGAGGAAAAAAAATAACCAAAGAAACAGTGATTGGCATCACCATTATGAGATGTGGGTAGCAACAGACCTTATATGGTTTCATTTTCTGACCTAAAGAAGTGAAAATGGTTTCTAAATGCTTCCCAGGATGGCTGGAGATGTTCACACAGTAAGTGAAAGGATTTGATAAACTATAGTGTCCTATATAAATCTAAGATTTCACTATTATTCAGCTTGGAGCACATTCTTATTCATCTTTGTAGTTATCTCATTGCATAGAAATAGATATTCAATAAATAATTGTTTAATAAATGAATCAAGGAATGAATGGAAAGTTCCTACCCTTGTCACCTTCTGTATTTCTGTTTTCCATCTGCCTGAAAATTCAGGCACCCACTTTTATTAGAAAAGTGTCTAAATTCTGATTAAACCTCTATAAGAAGCTCGAAATCTTTGCTTATGAATAAGGATCATGTGTATAAGTCCACAAATATTTTTATTTCTCTTTTGCCTTCTCAGAACTATTAATATATATATCTTTTTGCTATTCTTAGGTAGTTAGTATTAAGATTTTTGAAGTTTGTAGATATATGGCCTCAGGTTTGAATTTTTCCAATGTATAGAAGGCATATCTGAATTAAAATATAACTTCACATTGTACATATGGTTCCTCTTATGTAAAGCAGGTGGGGAACACATAAAAATATTTTCTGAAATCTTGATTCAAATATACCCAAACAAAATAATTTGGACTCAACAAGGGCAAGATTGTTATTTAAGAAAATAGCACATTAAAATGGCTGACCTTAAAAAAAGAGAGATACCATCTTAAGAGAAATATTTACAGAATTGAGTTTATTGTGAAGGTTACATTCTTAAATTATAGCTTTCAATAAGTGTTTTCTGTGATGCACACTTTCAAAATCTTACATTTTATTTGTCAATTATACCTCGATAAAGATTTTTTAAAAAGGAGTGTTTCCGTGCTTGATTACTAAGCATTTGTCCTAAAGCTAAAATATAGAAAAGTTTTATCACTGCCAGGCAAAAGAGAAACCCAATGCAGATCCTAAAGTATGCTGTCTTCAAGATCTGATAATTCATTTGTGTAATAGTCCTTCCTTCTATTTCTACTTCTGTCATCCTTCCCCAGGCCCTTGCTATTTGGTGCCTGGATCATTGCTGTTTTGTAAAATAGTTTAAGCTGTTTGGGGCCTTCGCTGCAATGAAATCTGTCTTTCTTGTTGATGCCAGTCAATTTTACAAACCACTACTTCATGTCTCTCCTCGCTCCACAGATTGTATGTACATTGGCCTCCTCTTACTGGGACTTTCCAGTCATTATTGACGAGTCAACTTTATTTCTCTGTATGTTCTTCCCTGTGGGCTGGTTTTTCAACTGTCCTCTTCTCACATTCCAGTATTGCTTTCTTTGGGCCTTTCCATGCCTCGGAATTCCCTCCTCTCCCCTTGCCTAAGTCTTGTCATGCCTGGCTCCAGTCCTGCCCTTCCTCCAGTCTGCCCTTGCATTGAATGTTCACTCCATTGTCTGGAGTTTTAGAGAACTCTAGCTATATGATTGATTTTATCATTTGTAAATTTCCGCTTTCTAGTATTATCTTTCATCAGTATATCCTAACTGGAAATTTCTTAATTGAATTTAAAAAGTATGAAAAAAAGTGATGTCTACTTTATAAAAAGACACACACATATTTAAAAACATGCAATATGTTACAAAAAGAAGATGAAATACAGAAACATTTTCTTGAACCAAAAGCTGAAGCAGTACATAAAAAACAGTATCTCTTTGAGGAACTCTTTCTTTATCCATGTATTTTAAAATGCTCATTTGTTCTAACTTGGCAGCATGTTTATTCTTTTAGCATAATAAAAACCTGGTTTGGCATCTGCAGCTTTAATGTCGCCAACCTTCATTTTGCTTTTTCATTATGCTTTTTCTGGTTCGATTATATTAAAGAATGATTTTACTTTGGACCCTGGGGCTTTTCAAAAATTTTTTAGTGTATATAATTTTTTTAATGTATATATATTTATAATGTATATAATAAATATACTTATAAATTAAATATGATGCCTACTTTTATATTATGGGCTGCTATAATTATGCCTTTTACAGGGAAAGCCCTGCTCGTAATAAATCTTATATACTCACAGCACAAAGATAGAATGGTGACAATATGTGCCTCCATATTTATGGCCCTTGATCTTTACTATCCAGAAATATTTCTCAAAGATCAAATCACAGCACACTTGGCTGTTGGTACTAGAAAACTTGGGCTTTAATAATAATTGAGTATTGCATGTGATGTGGCGGCTCTTAAAAGGGACTCTTCAAAATAAAGTGATAGAAATGTATACTGTTCTTTTGTTTTAGAGAAAAGACTTTGCCAAGATAAAAAAAAATGACAGTTTTTAAGAGTATTTCCTCCTTTGGGTTTTTGACTGGATACTTATTATTATCGAAAAGTACCATGGAACGTGTCTCATTTCATTCTGTTTAAGTTGGCATTAGGACACCGAAGAAGATGTCTGCCACGCTTATCGATAAACAGAAAGACAAGTTTCACACCTTCACACATATTTTCTGTTCTCTTCCTCCCCTCTCCTTCTCTCTCCTCTCCTATCTTTTCCCCTCCTCCTCTCCTTCCAAGATTCTCACTTCTGTCTCCTCTCTTATCTTCAGGCTCATTTTTCTCCCTCTGCTCAGCTCACCCTGCTTTCTCCCTTTGTGCATTTCTTTCGCTTTCACTTCTGTGGCAATATATCTTCACTATATCCTTCCTCACTCTCTCCTCTGAGTCTATATTATCTCTACAATTTCTTTCTTTAGCGAGGAAAATCCATGTCTCTTCTCCAATAAAGTGCTGTCTGCATAGGATCTATGTATTGTATAAACTTGTCTTGTCTGCCTGCCCTAGTATAGATCTGTTTCTTTTAGATGAGTTCTTAGAGTGTGTTAATTCAAATAAAACAGTGTAACAGCCAGCCAAAAAATACAAAGAATCCTTTTTTGAAGGTGAAAATTGCTTTAGGATAGATTTTGGCCATTTCAGTATAATTTAAAAAGATAGAGTTAAGCTATTTTGTAAAATATTTAAAAATATCTATAAAAACTTATGTTTACCACAGCTGAGGCATCAGATTTAAAAAAAGATCTGACTTATTGTATCATTATCCCTTTTCCCATTTAGACAAAAAAAAAAAAAAAAAATGCAGCTCGCTGCCAGTGCTCATTTAACATCACTTGTAGGAATGCTACGTTTTCTAGGATTTGACATTTTCAGTGATTGAACTATTAAAAACAGAATGCTACAAATAGAGTGATGTCATTTGTTTCCAAAGACTATCAATATACTAGAGCAATATGAAAATAATAATAAAAGTGAGATCTTTCATGGCAAAGTTTGGGCGTAAAGTTAGGACTATATTCTGTGAGTTATGAGGGTAAGCACTGCAGCCACAAGCACTGCCGGTGAGAATTCTCAAGGCAGACAGGAAAAGGGTTGTGGAATTAGAATTAAATAAAAATTAAAAAATTATATCTATTTTATATGTAATTAAAGGTTTCTTTTATCCAGGAAAGGCTTCAAGATGATATGGTAATAAAACATGGCACTCTGAAGGCTTTGGAGTTAGGTATTATATTAGTTTTTTAGGGGTGCTGTAACAAAGTACCGTAAACCAGGTAGTTTAAAACAACAGAAATTTATTGTCTCACAGTTCTGGAGGCTGGAAGTCTGAAATAAAGGTGTGAGCTGGCCCACCACACTCCCTCTCAAACCTGTGGGGGAATCCTACTTTGCCTCTTCCTAGCTTCTAGTGGTTTATCTGCAATCTTCAGCATTCCTTGGTTGGCAGCTACATCATTTCATTCTGTGCCAACATTGTCTCATGTACGTCTCTATGTGTCTATCTTCTTACAAAGACACCAGGCATATTGGAGTGAGAGCCATCCTAGGAGTACTGTACTCCAAAATGACTTCATCTTAACTAATTACAACTGCAACAACCATATTTCAAATAAGGCCATATTCTGAGGTAGAGGGGTTAAGACTTCAATATACCTTTTTTAGGGAAACACAATTCAACTCATAACAGGCAGCCTGAGTTCCAGTCTCATATTCTACAAATAAACTTGACCTTTGGCAGATTACCTAACCTCATGGAGCTTCAACTATAACATGTAGATAATTATAGTTTCTATTTCTTCACAGTGCTGTAAGGATTAAAGGAGATAATGCTTAGTAAGTAGTAAGTACAAGTAAATCACCATTCTTTTAGTTATAATTATTTAGGTTGGTATTTTTATTGCTCTTATAGTGTTCAAGACACACCCTGTCTTAGTACCTAGCCCACTGTAATTGCTTATTAAATGTTACATTTCAGTCATTCAGGGCCATTATAATTTGTGGACTGTAGATATTGAAAATGTTGTCAGAGGATGCTCAACTACAGTGTGGTGGAGGTTACTATTTTTACTAAAGGTTTGCCTCCTGGATGCTAGGGAGTTATTTAATTTACCATGTCTTTTGGATTGTTTGGAAATTTAGGGGCTCCCTAGGATAATAGCACTGTGGCTGTTTCTAATGAATTGAAGTTTGGGGAGCCTGAGTCCTGGTCAAATTTCTTTGTAACTTATCACAAAAAAAATTTTTTTAAAGGAAAAGCTTATTTAATTTACATGTAGAAAATACAAAGCTCAGCATATTGGAGATAGTAGGATAATGATGAGCCATTCTTTAATACAGAAGAAATGGAGGCCAAGAGAGGTTAAATGATTTCTCATTGTCACGATGAGCTTTAATCAATTAGAGGCTAATTAAAATCAGTACTCCATCAATTGTTTACACTACAGAGGACTAAGTACCCAAAAAGGATTTGAGTATGTTCTCCAGGTTAGGTGTATGGACCATTTTGGTGAATGCTTGCCCATGAGAGAAAATTCCTGCCCCTTATATTAATTTGAATTTGTCTCTGCTTTTTGATCTTGAGCACTTCTGTGTTATTCTTGTCATTTCACCTGCTGCTGCACACACAGAAGCATAGCAGTAATACCTACTGGACCTTCACTTATTCATAGGAATATTTCAATTAAGAGGTGATTCCATAGGAAATTTGTCGTATAACTCCAAAAGAGGGCTGGAAAATAAGTTTGTTTTGGTACTGTCAGTTCAGAAGTGGCTGCCAAACCTCCAACAGACACCTTGAGTGAAGAAGAAACACAGGAATTCTTGAGCAAGATCAGCCACTGGAGGAAGCTTAAATCTTTTCAGTCTCGCCATCTTTTTCAGCCGCATGGGGGTTCCTACTTCGGTGTTCATTTTGGCTCCTGGGACTACTTATATGGCCTCACATGTCTGATAGCCATAATTTATATGCCCCTTATGAAAACAGAAATCAAATATAAGGAGAGACATTGTCTTTTTTTTTCTTTCAATATTTAGTTTTCTTGTCCAGGTTCCTAAACACTCCCCATTTAGAGTTACTTCCTTTTTCTTTTTTAAGATTTCTTGTTTTTTTTTTTTTTTTTTTTTTTTAGTAACTTGATTGTACATGTATATCTGGTCTCTTTGTCATGAGTTTTCATCTATTAAAGGCAGAAAACCAGTATGAAACAGTTTTAATGCAAAGAGGAATGTATTGGCTCATTTAAGCAAACTACAGGAAGGGTTAGCGTGAAGCTGATTTAAGGGCTGTCCACTATTAGGATTCTTTACATTCATCTTTTCCTCTCAGCATGATGGCTTTTTTTTTCTCTGAGACTACATTCTCCACCAGAAAGGGAAACTTCTGTGGGAAGACCTTGTCCAAATTCTTATAGCCTGTGATAATGAGAGAAGAAAAATGGTTCTCTTCTTAGCACAGGTTTGATCAATCTCCTTAACAAGCTCCCATTAGCTCAATAGAATATGCATATTCTAGTCAGTGGGGAGGGACTCATAGTCAGTTAACACCAGAGCCACTTGTGTGAAGGAGAATTTCTCAAAGGAATAGGTAATATCTGTGCTAAAATGATAAATGTCCAATGTATCTCAGATTGCAAAATGTTTTCATACCAACTTCTTTGTTTTTTTTTCTTTCCATGAATTTCCTCTTGTGATGGAGACCCTTCTTCACTCTTCAGATTGGCCGATTCTGATTTGTTCGTAATTTGGTGTTTGTCTTAGAGGTTTGATCTAAGTCACAGTTGCAATGTCTTTACTTGCTCTACTTGAGAGCTGTCATGACAGGGGTCCTAATGTCAGTATATTGCCTTTACCTGCAATTTGTTCTCATAAAATATCTGCATTTCTTTGTTTTGTCTCTGGAAATTAGATCCTCACAAGTCTTACTGAAAGTCTTTGTGGAATGGTTCATTATATTAAAATTTTTACAATTTTTATTCTATGATGGTGTAAATTCTTCGCTTTTGGTGTAATACTGCAGACGTAATGTATAGTTTTTCCTTTTTTTTT